>BSBK01009115.1:50000-142500 GCA_027943335.1 Chamaecyparis obtusa
CAAGAAGGACTAAAATTGATTGCAGACATGGCTGGAGTTGGTGAATTTGACTTTGCTCCCCACTGCAGTGTGGTCCAGAGTGTGATGATTGTTTGTAGGGGTCTGTATTGTGAGAAGAATGGCTCGAGGTGTATTTGTAGTAAATTTCATAATTTTTTCAGTTGGTTGAGTGGTTGAAACCCTAACCCTGACCATGGTTACCCATAGCTTGTTGCATCCTAACTTGTTTGGGATTCCAAGGTAACCAGTGGTGTAAAGGCTTGAATTTTTGACTTAGTTAGGGCTCCCTTCTTCTAGCAAATTTTGGAGGAGATTTGGTTCCAAGTGAAGGGTCCTTTTCCTGTAGATATTTCCTCTTCTCTGCATATAGAGTTCCCTCTTTCCTCTCTGGTTTTATGAGAATAGAATGCATATTGTAACAGATTTGTCTTATGTATGAGGATTAAATATACTCTTATTGTTATCAAGCTATCTCTATTTGAATTTTGAATTGTTAATCATACATCAAGGGTGTTTGATTTGTCTGTTTGCATTGCTTATGTGCTTGCAAGTGGATTTGTCTTCACAAAGATGACTGATTCAGGGTTAGTGTTCATATATGTATGAGCTGAGGTGCCAAAGGTATGTCATGCTTATCTTCCAGTGGATTGCTAGTCAATTTATTATCTGTTCATAGGTCTCTTCTAAGGGGAGGGTCAAAGTCCTTTGATGGGTAATAACATGTTTGAATACATAGGTGGGTGTCAAGTTGAGGTTTGGTCATGGTGCATGATTGATGTTAGACATCAACACATTGGGCATATTGTTTTCTTGTTTCATAGTTGTCTCTTGCAACAGGGTATATGACTTTGGCCCATTGGATAAGGCACTGGTCTATGAGAGACTTAGGGTATCTCAGGGGTCCCTTCCATCCATCTAAAATCATTTCCATTCAGTCACACCATTTCCTTTTCATGTTGTTAGTGTAGGTTTCTGGTTTTCTCACTCATTTCCATGCAAGTAGGGCTATTGTATGAGAATTGTTTTCATTGGGGTACAGGATACCTAAAGGAGTTTGAAAACCATTCCACAATAATCTATCTGCAAGCTTAGTGTGTATCATGAGGTGTCTTGAGTGTGCAGATAAGGCAATACCCACCTGAGTGAATGTGGAGCTCAAAGAAGAAGGAGGATTCCTCTCTATCCTCATCAATTGGACTATTTTCTTGTCAAGCTTGAGTGCCTAACCTGTGATTCAAGCCCACTTATTTGATTCAAGCTTGGTCCTGCAAGAAAAGAGAATCCAACATATTACAAATAGGAATATTAGACAATATAGCCAATAATAAAAGTACATAATTATTAAATGTAATATAATTATCTAAGTACATACCTATATACAATTTATAGCACATAAAAAATAAAAATTGAAACTCATATATGCATCATGAAAAACAAGAATCTAAGAAGGAACCTTACACAAAAGGTTTTATAGGAAGTCAAAATAGAAAATTAAATGTGACTATCATTTAGATTCTAACTTAATAAATTGGTACAATTATTTAAGGTAGCAATCAATTGTGTATTATATCCTTATTTCTATGTTTAGTTGAATAATTGATATTACAATTATCAAAACTGAGCATATTTAATTAGGGTGTGTTTAGAGATTCATGTGATGTTACTATTAACTATTGTAATATTGGAAAAAAGATCTTGAATATGACATTTAGAATTTGATTGATGACCGGAGATAGTAGGAGAAAGAAATTTGACTTTATAGAGTTTAAGAATGGATTCTTGCCATGACATTATTTCATCTAAGTTTCATTATTATTTTTAGAGCTCGTATTAAGCATAAATAAAGTATTATACTTTTGGGATTGGAAAGGTAAAGTAATGAGAGGGGAGGGATGAATCAGTACCCTCAATTACCTTTAACACTTAACACTTTGTAATAGTAGTTCTTAACTAACCAACCAATTCCATTATTTTTCACATACATTCGTATAACTGAAAATGTAAAGTGCATGTAAACAAAATAATAAATCATACATGAAAATAAGTACTCATGACACATATATTTTCATTACATAGAAATCCTTGTTAGAAGGTAAAAACTATGGTGGGGATGATACCCAAAAATTACTCACTACTGTAGTAAATAAATTATGTCAGTTAAGGCTACAATTGGTGATCACTTCTAATGATCTTACCCTGTTAGGAATAACAAAGGATTGACTAGATCTACCTTGTGAAAATATTTTAGCAACACTTTCAAGTGTGCACTGGTTAAGAGATTTACTACAAGACTATTAAGTCTACTCTATTAAGAGATTTAATTTTCTACACTGGTTAAATTGATAACAATAAAGTATATATAAAATGACAACTAAATCTTGTCTAATTTAGATCTATGAAAAAAAAATCAAATATCACCTCAATGTGATGAATACAATCTTTTGTTCTTCGCAGTAGCCTTGTATGTGTTCTAATAAAAACTAATTATACCTTTCATAAACCTTCTATCGTGAAACCCTATGTCTGATATCCTGATGTCCATGTGTGGCTACTACTTCATTATGCCTCTTCATAAGACATCTTTTCAATCATTTATCAAATTTGTTTGACCTAATTAGGGTTACAATATCTTAGAAAACCTAAGATCAACGGTATACAAAAATAACCTAGATCTACCATTACATGGGAATCATCACAAAATTTAATGATTACATGCATATTAAATATGTCTCAATCTTTGTTAACCATTTATATGATCAATGTAAACCATTTACATAGATAAATGTGCCATTCCTGATTACTATGACATTTCCTATTTCACTCCGTAATCACTGCATTCATTGTTTGGTAAAATACTAATGCTTGGTGTGTATGAATTCTTGATGATCACTATCTCAGTGCTCAGTAAATTCCTAACACTCAGTAAGTATGCTCAGTCAAGCCCATATTTGTTTACCTTAGAGTTTTTCCTTGTCTTTTCTTTGTGTGGAGGCTTTATCTACTTGACTGACTAACTTTTTGTCTCCTTATTTATTCCTTTACCAAAAAAAACTTGTTGATACTAATGACAATCCATTAATGCTTAAATAGAGATAACAATCTCCCCTTTTTGCATTAGTATCAAAACCTTATGTATATGTACTAATTAACTCAAAAATTCAACTAACTATACATTGACTTCCTTCCATACTAACTAACTCCCCCTTTATGCATGCTCTCGGTGCTATGAAGGACATAGGAATATACGTGATTTTCCCCCTTTTTGAAATTAATGCCAAAATGAAAATTGTACTTACAGCTTATCAAAAGAGTTCTTGTGGGTTTTCTATAGAGATGCTAAAAGGTTCTCCCATTCCTCTTTCAACTTGTCAAGAACAATGTGCTTAAGACCAACTTGTGCATGCATGTCAAAAATGTTTTCCAAAACTAAAATCTCAGGAGTAGTAACTAAAGGTTTAGCATTCTCAATATGTCTCTCCATAATTTTTAGGTGGGGAAGCATCTCGACTTGTATCTCAGTGACCTGGTCACTTATAGTTTCTTCTTGCTTCCTCAAATCAAATTGCAATCACCTAAGTTCTTGAACTTTGATGATATGCTTGTGAAAACCATTTGGCTTAGTTAGAGATAAGTTGACACTAGCTTGGATCACTTCATCCAACTTTTTAATCTTCTCACTAACCTCGGTAGTGAAATTTTCAACAATGTACAATTTAAACAAAATTTGAATGATTTTATAAGTAATAGATTCTAACTTGGTTATTACCTCAAAAAGCTTGACTTTATTGATTTCCACTTCTTGGTTGATCTTCTCTCCAAGTTTCAATTGTATTTTTTCTTCTTCCCTTTCTTCTATTCACTTTTCTACATCTATGTCTGGGGCATTTATATTACTTGTTAGAGAAGCAAGTTGATCAAGTATGGGAATATCATTATTGAAATTGATCTTTGGAACAAATTTATGTTGAATGTCTCTAACATCTTCAAGTATTTGTTTACTTTTACTCTCTTTTTTCAATATTTCTTGTGTGACCTTCCTAGTCCACAATTCCCCATATTTTCTTTGTTCTTCAGGGTCCAAAGTTCTTAGGTCACATGAATGTATCTCAATTACCTTATCATGTATTTAGGACCCTATCCATGCTTCTTCTTCTTCTTCTCTAATTGTTGTAGGTCATGATTTCAAAAATGGAACTAGAGCTTTACTCTCCAAATTTACCTTGTCAGGATCAGTAGACACACTTTCCTCTTTCTTTTGTCTACTGCCCTGTGTCTTGGTTGATTGTCTAGTGTTATTGATAGTGGTGTTTCTTTGTTGTTGTCTCAACTAGTTTACTTTCCTCCACTTCTTGTGATCCATCCTCTAGTTTTTTAGGCTCATTTGTCTCTTTTAGTCCCTATTCACCTGTTCTTTGTTCCCCTTTATTATCCTTATGTTGCTCATGGGTCAAGCCCTCGGGTTCCTTCTATAACCTGTCAAATAAAAATCAATAGCTATCATGGTGTTTGGTACCTTGGTGTAAGATAAATCTATTGGTTCCTTAATAGCCATATCAACATCATCCATGTGAAGTTCTTTTCCTTTCCTTGTATTCTTCTTCTTGGGTATGCAGCTATGGACTATGTAACCACACAATGTTCTATAGAATGAGGATACTAGAAAGCCATACACCATGGTGTATCCTCTACAACATACACATAAGTTTTTTGTAAGGGATTAGGGTTGAATTTTTCATTATTTCCTTTTCCAGTTGGGAAAAGAGGTTTACCATCCTTCCATTTAGTGTGATAAGGGTAATTTTGCAGCCTATTCTACCTATTGAAGTTATTTCTAAAATGGGGCTTTCCTATGATATAAATCTTATCATTTATATTGTTGGGTGCTTTCAAGTCTTTTAGTGCATTTATCACTTTATCCAACTTGTCTTCATCTTTCCTCTTGTTTCCAACATTTCTTTCTGTATAGGATAAAATAGTGTATGGGGTCCTAGAACAATGGTTTGCACATGAAAGAGACCCCAAAACCAATATTTTATACATACATGAGATTGTATTGATATGGAAAGTAAATATAGATGATTAATGTTGAAATGAAGAAGTAAAGGAACTTACCTTTGAAAAATAACTTGTTGAAAACCCTATCAAACAGTCTCAAAAATTGTTGATTTTCATGATCTTGAACCGAAACTGCGAGATCTACAAAATCCAGAAATCTTTTCCAATTCTAAGGGAGGTCATCTTTGACCCCCATAAAAGGTCAAAGGCTACATTTTTATTCTAAAGTTTGATTCTAACTTTTTTCACATATCTTAGAACTTCACCGAAAAGGGTATCCAAATCTAAGCTCAGATCTAAAATTCCACACCTGTACCTACAAGAAAAAGAGGGTTTTGTTTGTTTGTTTGGGGTGTTTACCTTGGTCAAACCCTGGTTTGGAATCAACCTTAATATTGAAATTGAAATTGAGAATGCTAGCAAGTTGTAGAAGTAGATCTAACAATGAAGCTATGACATTCAATAGATATGCAATTGTATTTGAAATGTAATCAAGTATATTGATACGAAAGCTTGAACATAACATTAACAAATGTAAATCAAACCTCCATGATTGTATGCCTGGAATCCACCTTGAGGGAAGAATGAAATGGACCTTGAAGATGAACAAAGGATCTTGAAGGAAGATCACACCATCATGATGGCTAGATCTAGGGTTTGAATGATGAATCTTGAATGCTTGAACCAAAGCCCTTCAATGGCTTGAATGCTTGAATCCTTGATCTTCAATGGAGAACTTGGATGGAGAAGAGGACTTGAATGCTTGAATGGATGCTTGCTTGACTACCTTGAGAGCTTGAAAGATTGCAATTGCTTGTTCTCACAAAACTTGATGGAGAGATGTGAATAATGGATGTGAAAATGAGAGATGAAGGCCTCCTTCTATAGTGAACTAGGGCACAATCCTCTAGAGGGGCCACCTTGGAGAATTAAATCCCAATTTGGTCCTAAAATTTGGAAAATATACCTAGATTAAATGCAATTTAAAGATTTACCATTCTGAAACCCGAAATGGTCGATCCGGAGGCGGGAAAACAAACATCCCCAAAACCCGACACCCAAAATTCAAGGAAAATTGAAATTTGGATAGGGGGTCAAAATTGAGGTTGTAACTGACTAGGTCAAGATCGAGGTTGTATTTGACCAGGTTAGAATCAAGGTTGACTTTGACCAAAAATGTCACCTTTGACCCAAAATGTTGACTTTGACCCAAAATGTCAACTTTGACCCAAAAATGTCACCTTTGACCCAAAATGTCGACTTTGACCCAAAAATGTCACCTTTGACTAAAAAATGTCACCTTTGACCCAAAATGTCATGTTTGACTCAAAAATGTCACCTTTGACCCAAAAGTCAAGAATCTTAGAATTTCAGTCCATGATGCTAGAATTATGCAGAAATAAAGTGACATGAGGAGGAGAGAGAAGCATAATGAGGAGAACAAGCATGATCTGAGCAAAGAATTGATTCAAGGTGCTTGACATGACTAAGACCACTCACTTGGAGGGCTAAACACTCTTAACATGGAAGTGCTTCCATTTTAAGATGATACATTAAGCCCCCACTTTAGCAAGAGTATGGACTCGATGCAAACTCTTGGTAAAGGAGAAGGAAGAAGAGATCCTAGTGGATTCAAAATGAGATAGAATGACACTTAGTTAGGGACACAAGCCCCCAGGCTAAGGATTCTAACTCAACATACACACATGAGGGTGCAAAATGAGAAAACCAAAATAACAAGGGTTAGCACTAAACAATCCAAATCAATTAGCATAAGAAACCTCGCTAAGAAATATTTCTCATACTAATATCATATTTGGAAAGCTATCATAAAAGCATAAATGATTACATAAGAAAGATGAGAAACACTATAAATAACATAGCTTCATGATCCCGTCCTACTAGCATGAAAGAAAAAAGAGAGAAAGGAGAAAGTGATTACCTCACCCAGTAAGATGCCCACCTTACTGTGAATCACCCTGGAGGGAGAGCCTAATAGGTTCACCCATAAACTATGCTTGCAATTGTAATGTGTCTTCTAATGGCTTCTAGAATATCCATAGATCCACCTTCTTGTATCACTATGAATATGGAATGTGTGTCTCCTCAGGATTTAGCAACTTATTTGCATTATCTTCAAAAGATTTAGCATATAGATGTGTGTCTTTTTAGGATTTAGAAACTTATGTGCATTACCTTCCAAGATTTCGCATATTGAAAAATTTGAAAAATGCATGTCTCCTCAGAATTTAGCAACTTGTGTGCATTACCTTCAGAAGATTTGGCATATTTGAAATTGGAAATGCATGTCCCTTCAAGATTTAGCAACTTATGTGCATTACCTTCAGAGATTTAGCATGCTGAAAAAAAAGGTTAGAACAAAAATGCATAATATAAAATGAGGGAGGCCATATATATGCCCCCCTCCTTAATATGGAAAAAACATACTATTTTGACATGTTAAGGAAAGTTTTAGAACAAGGATAAAGCCCTCTTTAGCATCAAGAGAATATCCACAAACAACACCCAGTCCAAGCCAAGAAGGTCACAGCTCCTATAAGGCCATGGAAGGGATGAATGCAAAGAGATATCATGCAAGATGTGAAAAAGTAACCCTTGTGAGGGATAGCACACTATTCAATTTCCAAGGTGAGATATATATCAACCATGGAAACCCAAAGTCAAACAATGAAATCGGTTGTGATCAAGGAAAAAGATCCTCAATGCAAACCAAAAATGTTCATGTATAATTGGATATTGTATGCACCCTAAAATGGTCACCTAGACTTTGGGCCCCCATTCAGCAATTTATAAATTTTTCGAATCAACATTTTCAGCTTAATATCAATTTCCTTGATCAAATCCTAATTCTATCATTTATTCTATTATTTTCCATGAAATTAACCATTATATCCTAAGCCTTTATTTAATTAAAAGGAATATTTCCTCCCCTTTTATTAAATAAAAAGTCCCCACTTTTCCTCTTATCCTAAGTTGCACAAATAAAGTTTTATTCTTATTTCATAAAAAAGAGAAAAAACACTTTTGTCTTACATGGACACAAAAGTCAACTCTTATTTTCTCATTGGAGGATATTTGTGCACATGGATTGCTCCTTCTTCAAGCCTCACCCTTGATTAAATCTTTTGCCTCTTAATCTCCATCGTCTGTTGTTTGTCATTTCCTATAAAAGAAGAGCTCTCTTCTCATTTTAGCATTCATCATCTTTTATGCTAACTTTATGTTGCAGGATTTCTTAGAGACTTTGGAGATTTTTGGAGATTATTGTTGCATCACATCTTAGTTTTTATTGTTGCTTCATAGTCTAGCTTTCATTATTGCATATTAGCTTCATGTTATTCTTTCCTAGTTTAGATTTCCTTTTAAGCTTTAGTGTAACTCACATAGACTAAGTAGGGGAATTGTAATACTTTCATTTCCTTTCATAGTTTAGTTTTCATAGCTTGCATCTTCATTTTAATCTAGCTTGCATTGCATTTCATATTAATTCTTGAGGATTTTGGCATTCTTTCCCTTGTCTTCATTTGAATCTCTCATTGTGTGGTTGAATAGCAAGGTCATAAGCTTAATAGCTCTAGCTGAGAGCAATCAAATAATCTTGCAACTCCATACATAGAGAGCTCCAGGTCACTTTCTAAGGTTTCCAATTCATGGATTTCCTTGGATATAATGACTTATAGAAGTGCACTACTTGAGTGTGTACATTTTTGGCACCCACCGTGGGGCCTTAAGCCTCATTCTCTTCATTTTTATCAAGTTTTATATATTTTCAGAATCACTTTTTTTGTCAATTTTGCGCAAACAAGAGAAACACCACTTACAAGAAATCTGACAATGCCTATTTACATTTTGTTCATGCATGTGCACATTTTACTCATGCTTGTGCACATTCTGTTCATGCCTATGAACATTCTGTTCACACTAGTGCACATTTTACTTATGCCTGTGAACATTCTGTTCATGCCTATGCACATTTTTCTCATGCCTGTGAACATTCTGTTCATGCCTGTGCACATTTTGCTCACACCGGTGAACATTTTGTTCATGCCTGTGCACATTTTTCTCACACCTGTGCACATTCTGTTCACACCTATGCACATTTTTCTCACGCTTTTGAACATTTTGCTCACACCTATGCACATTTTATTCATGCCTATGCACATTTTGTTCATGCCTGTGAACATTCTATTCACACCTGTGCATAGTTTGCTCACACCTATGCACATTTTGATCATGCCTATGAATAATCTGATTACACCTATAAGTATTTTGATCATGCCTACCAACTTTTAAATGATGTGCATTAGCTGTTAAATGCCGCCTAGTATTTTCTATTTAATTTGGCTATCAAATTATTAATTTCTATGTTCTAACCTATTGTCTACGTTACTTTCAGATTTCTGATTTGTTGTTGTAGAACAGGGGTCTATTTGTAGATTTCATTTGGTTTTTATTTTGCTAACCATTGTGGAGCTAACAATTTGTGGTTGTAGGTGCCTCTTGCTTGAATATTTGCCAAAAATTGCATGCATAAGGGCTACTAACAGTTTTTGCAGGGCTGCCCAAGCATAAAAACAAAAAAAAAGTGCTTGTTGTTTATTTCATTTCAAGTGTGGCATTTACTAGTTGTTTCATTTCATAGGAACATAATAACTTGTGGAAGGGATTCTTTTGTGGTAGGAGAGTATGCTCTTCACCCTTGTGGTGAAATAGAAATCTTGACCCATCTTTGGATTTTGGAAGCAAGAGGGTAATTGAATCTTTGCTTGGTGTGTTTGGGAGAAATTTTTGAGGTAGGAGAGTATGCTCTTCACCCTTGAGGTGAAATAGAAATCTTGACCCTCAAAGCTTGATCCACTCTTTGTGTAGTCTAGGATCCTTTAGTGGGCCTACTCTTGAGCAATCAAGAGGAATGACCCAAGTGGGGACAAGCCTTTCACTAGCTATTCTGATCCACTATAAACTCAACACTATCAAGGACACAAAACCTTGGTAGATGTAGCACTTGTCTTTGATTGATGTGAGTAGCTTGTGGGATTGTGACCATGAGGAAAATTTCAAGCAAGAATTCTTAACGTACTCTTGAGGCCGCGAGGTCTGTTACTTGCTGCAAGGTAAGGAGTCCCTTTGGGGAGCAAGAGGGGTGCTATGAATGGAAGCCCTTAATAAGAACCATAGATAGAAGCCACCCTATTTTGCTACTTAGCTTTTTGGTGCAAGGATTGATCCAAGTGGACTAACCCGAATCACCCCAAGATTACTCACCATATGTGTTCCTTTGGTTGTCATTGGCACATCCATGACAAAGCCAATATCTATTGTGGGTAACCACTTTGTGTGATGCAATGGGACATCAAGTTGTGCGCCAAGTTGTTAAGTATTGAGCCATTGATTTTTTAGGATAGCAAGTGCTTGAAGTGTTCTCACTATGATATACCTATGTAAACGTTCTTGCATACTCAACATCACGGTAGTATTCATAGGATTTTTCAATTTTGATATCACAATTGTTTGTCTTGGAAAGGTTGCTTTTTCCCTTGCTTCAAGTGTTTGAAGACATGTTTGATCCCCTACTATTTACAAACTTGTCAATTTACTACTATCACTATGATTGAAATCGAAAAACCTACCCTTTCAACTGGAACATTGACCAAATTTCCCTTAAAATTGATATTTTTAACGTTCACTAGTCAAGAGTCATATGACACTAATTTTCTATCACACACTATACTAAGAATTGTTGTGTGATAGTTCATTGCTGCACAACTATTGCACCGTCTGCCTGGAAAGTATCGCATAGACTACCTAGAAACTGTCTCTCTAAATAGCACAAAATATCACCTGGTCATAAATTATCACCCTGTCTACTTCAAAACTATCGCACAGAGTCTTTTTGCTATCTGCCTAGCTCATGCAATTTTTAGACTTTCCTTGGTTGACCAAATCTCAGTAGGTTTCATACTTTGCCATTGAAAGCCTATTTGTACCTTAGGTTCTTGGCTCTAGACATCTTGAGTTAGCAATTTTTGACTCCACCAAAGATCTTGCTTGTCATTGACAAGTTAGGAATCATCCATGTTGACTAGATTCACCTTTAGATTCTTTGACTACACACTTGGAGAGTTTGAGTACTCTTTTGTCCAAATTCATTTCCATATAATTTTCAATCTCAATTTTGGGTAAATCATCCTCCTTATTCATATGTGCTAGGATACTAGAATCCTTTTATTATGCACCATTGTGGCAATGTTGATTTATACCTTTTGGTAGCTTTCTATTTCATGATTTCTCTTTTGGACAACTGAATATTTTCACTATCCTAGTTTGACAATCAATGATTCCTAAGGTCATCTTCTCATTAAGGGTCTTTTCTTTCATGCCGGTTACAACAAGATACCAAGTGGACCAAGGAAAATGACCTCAAGTAGTTTTTGAACAATTACCTCTAGTAAAAACCTACCAAAAGGGAAAGGGGAATGAACCCATCTTTGATCAGTCCCCCAAGAGTTCTTCAGAAGTGTTTGAGCCTAGGACTAGCCTTAGTGAGTTGACCACCTCTCTAGAACCTTCTTAATCAACTATGGACATGAGTTACACCTTGACCAAATAGCAAAGAGAAGCAATGGATCAAACTCTTGATGACATTTTTCAAAGACATAGGGGTAACATGATGTTTGGTGAATCTTCTTATGATAATCAACCTGAATCACCTCCTATTAACACCAAGTATCTAGATGCTCACCAAGATGCATGGTCACAACATGAAGACCAAAATAATGAATCTAGTGATGCTCATATAAATGTAGCATTTACTAACAACTTGTTCACACATTCAAGGCCCAACTCTCCACTAAGAACAACCTCAAGATATGTGAGTGAAAGGCTTAAATGAATAGAATGTGAAAAGAAAGCCTTCTTAGATGAACAAGCTACTAAAGAAGAGAAGTTTAGACAAATTGAGGCAGAGCAACAAGCCTTGTTAGAAATGGAGAGAAAAACATTTCAAGAAGAACAAGATAGGCTTCTAGCCCAGCAACTTAATGCATAATTTAACAGTAGGGGTACCAACAGTGGAAACAACTCTCCACCATTTACTCCCTCAAGAACACCATGAGTTAGAAGGTATTCAAGGTCACCATCAAGATCTCCTAGTCCTAGAGGAAAGACTTTACAATATGCTCACTATAGGAGACCAACACCTCCTAGGAACTCAAGACCACCCTCTCAACAAGCTCATGATGGCTCTCAACATGGAGGAAGTAGTGCAAGTTTTGAAGCCCAAGATTTTATGAGAATGCAACAAGAGCCACTATTTCAACAATATGTGGAAAGATATGCTGAGAAAAATAAGGATAAGTTCCTAGAGATCTTGATTAACAAGGGTGCAAGGGTCCCTTATAATTTTGATGTGGAAAGGAAAGTCAAGAAACAGGGCCCCTCACAAGAAGAGGAAATTAAACAAATCAAGAAAATGATGGAGAAGATGATGGCTCCAAAGAGTTCCTTCAACCTTGACTCTATTTTTCCTAATCCTTTTGATAGGAGTGTGAGCATGAAGGACTTTCCTAAGAAATTTTAATTCCCCCAATATGACAAATATGACGGTAATGGTGACCCACATGATCATGTGCATCAGTTCTACACCATGAGTTTTGAATTTCACCACGAAGACTCTTATCTGATGAGATTATTTCCAAGGAGCCTAAAAGGTCAAGCTATGGAGTGGTTTACCAACATAACCCCTCTCATCAAAAATTTTAAAGAACTTGTCCATATATTTATGCAACATTTTTCCTACAACTTATCAAGATCAGTCACAATGCTCGATTTATGCAATTTGAAATAGAACCAAGGGAAATCCTTTGTTACATTCTTACAAAGGTGGAGAAGATTATGCTCCCATTATTCTAGGACAATTCTTGAACATGAATGAATTGATATCATTGTTAGTAATTTGGTACCTGAGATGCGGTATGAGGTTCGGAAGATGGTCTTTTATTCAATCGATGCTATGGTTGAAACCGCATGCAGAATAGAGGATGTCTTAAAAGAACAAGGTATTTTGACTAAACATAGCAACAACAACCATAGTCAAAATAAAAACAACAATCATAAGGACAAAGATAAGAACTCGCACTAGAATAAAAATAAACAAGTAGTCAATGATGGAGTTGTTGACTCTAATCAACCAAAGGATCAAGGTTTCTTACACCTATCTAGTGTAGTTCAAGCTATGAAGCTTAACACATCCTCTAATCAACAAGAGCATAAACAAAGATATCAAGACAAACCCAAAAAGGAGAGGCGACAATTCACTAAGCTTGGTGACTCTTATGAGGATTTTTTTAAGATGCTTATTGCCAACAACCTTGCACAACCACAAGATCTAGCAAATTTTTTCATACCGGATGTTAAGCTAGATTGGTGGAATGAAAAAGCCTTCTACAAATACCAAAATGGCATTGGACATGACATAGAACATTGCTGGAAACTTAAGCATCTTATTCAAGATCTAATTGAGAGTGGTAAACTTCAGGTTGATGGGTTGAATACTAATGTATCCACAAAGTGTTTAAGGAGCCTCTACCTAAATATGATAAGGGGGAAACCTCTAAAGCCAAAAATGGAAAGGCTACAATTAACTATACATACACATCTACAGAGAATGTGATCAATATGCTTGAAGTTGTCAATGAAAATATCAATATGATGGGAAGAAAAGATCCTTATGGTCATGATGTTGATTCTCCTCCAATATTTGATGAAGAACCCATGATTGTGCTTAGAGGTTCTCACTCTCAAAGGTCATCCCAAGCTCTAAACATTGTCACTAGAAGCCAGAGCCAAGGCCTTGTGGTTATTAGAGGGCCTAATTCCAAACCCAAGCAAGTGACATCTAAAAATGTCACTGCCAAATCAACAGTCAACCCCAACATGAGCTATAATCTTGTTGACTAGTTACAAAGAACACTAGCTCAAATTTCAATTTTTGAGGTCCTAGAATTGTCTCCAAGACATAAGCGTATCCTTGAGGATGCTTTGCATGCAGCCAATGTTCCTAACAACATAGATATTGACCAATTCTAGAACATGGTTAACCACCTTGCTAGCCCACATTACCTAACATTTTCAGAAGAAGATGGCAAAGCCTTGAGCCATCCACATATTCTTTCCCTTCACATTGAGGTCATGATCCATAAAACCCACATCAGGCATGTGTTGATAGATGGGGGTGCTAGGCTCAACATTTGTTCTTTGAGTCTGTTGAAAAATTTGGGTTACTCGGAGCAAGTTATTGATACCCAAAAGAAAATTACCATCAAAGCCTATGATGAGGCTGAGAGAAGTTCTAAAGGGTTAGTTGTCCTTCGTATCAGAATTGGTCCTGTTGAAAAGGACATTTTGTTTCAAATTGTTGATGCTGGTCCTCTAGCATATAATATCCTACTTGGGAGACCATGGATCCATGACATGAAAGTAGTGCCATCCACCTACCACCAGTGTGTCAAGTTCCCCTATAATGGAGTCAAAGTCTGTATACCCAGGGATAGCATGTTATTTGTAAATACAATTTCAGTAGGGACTCATGTCCCTCTCAATAGAGAAGTAGAGAATTTTGATGCAACTCTAGAATAGTGCAAGAATAAGTTTAAGTCCATAGACCTTGGTATGGGGGGGTATCAAATTGACTCCTTTACAAAATTGCCAATTTCACCTAGGTCCTATGGTAAACCATCACAAGAGATGTCACCTTTGTCTTTAGCCATGACTCTATTTGATACATTTGTAGAGTCCTCAGTGCCCATTCATGATGAAAAACAAGAGGTGGCTGTTAGAGAGTGGATCTACAAGGAGGAAAAGTACATGCAGAATGAAAATTTCTCCCCATCTCCTAAGGCTTATGGGAGAGGATACACTTTGGTCAATAATATGGGCTATCTAGGTCATGGCCCTCTCAATCATAGATTAGATGCTAAAGCTAAACCACTTGACCACGCTCTCTTTGGGCACAGATCCAAGACAATAGTTGGCCTAGGTTTTGAAGGTCAGAACAAGAGAATTGTTCCTATCCTAGCTGTAACAGATAGTGATGATGAATCAAGTTACATACCCAATTTACAAAATCAACAAGATAGGTGTGAAGAATGGGTCCCTTCCACCAATCTCCTTTGGGGAGATTTAGATATTCCAGTTGCCAATCCAATAGTTTCAGACGTAGAACAAGAAGAATTCATTGTTGAAGATCATGTTGAGGATCCTATTCAAGAACATCAATACACAAATGGCATTCAAGATGGTGTTACCCTTGGTGACATCAAGTCCTCTACCTCAAGGTGTCAAAAACATGCTTGGTGTAAACACCCCAGCTGAGATTCAAATACAGATTCACATGAATATGAGTGGGAGTCTCTCTCAAATTCCTCTACTATTGAGATGAGTGTTGATGTTGTCCATGCATATAGTTACCAAACTGAAGTAACTATTGAGTCAAGCATAGGATTAGAGGATTTGAATCTGCAAATTGCTTTAGTAGATGACGCTTCATTTGGTAGGATAAATCTTGATTTGGGTACCTTAGAGGGATACTTGACAGATCCTAACTTTGCACTCACCAAAGATAATGCCTTCCATATTAACAACATTGAACCCATCATTGACCTACCCCTTGTTCACTCCCACCTAATTGATTGGTCTCAGTGCTATCGGGAGCCTTAGCTCCCAACTTTCCAGAATGACTATGAGATAGCATGCTACCTAAATGCCCTTGAGCCAGTAGTCTCTTCCACTAGTGAACCAACTACGAGCATGATAGAACCTGATATCAAATACCTTAGTCGCAAAATGAAAAGAAAAGAGAAAAAGAATAAGAGTTCTAATAGTGAAAACCACTATGTGCTGGTGTCATAACTAAAAAAAGTAAAAATAAAGGACATATCTGAAGGTGAAAACCTCTCCGAGGTACCTAAGGATGGGGTACTTGATAATCTTCCAAGTTATTTTCAAGATAGGTCATCAGTACTTATTGAGCCTACATAGCTAGTTAATTTGAATACATAAGAGGCTCCACAAATTGCACACTTGGCTCAATCTCTATCAACACAAGAAAAAGAAGCATATACCAAGTTCCTACAAAGAAAGAAAATTAATTTTGCCTAGACTTATTTAGACATGCTAGGGCTGGACACTAGTCTCATTATGCATCATTTGTCCATAGCTCCAGGCGTCAAACCAGTAAAATAGAAATTAAGGAAAATTCATCCTCACATAGCTCTTCTCATCAAAGTTGAGCTAGAAAAACTCCTCAGTGCAGGATTTATAAGAGCCATTGATTATGCCAAATGGATTTCCAATATAGTACCAGTTTCAAAACATGACAAGTCCATTTGTGTCTGCACAAATTTTAGAGATCTTAACAAAGCTTTCCCAAAGGATGATTTCCCACTCCCAAACATAGATATGATAGTGGATCTAACTGCAGGTTACAAGATCTATTCCTTGATGAATGGATTTTTTGGTTATAATCAAATCAAAATAGCTCCCAAGGACCAAGAAAAGATAGCATTTACATGTGCGTGGGGAACCTATTATTGGAACATCATGCCATTTGGATTGAAAAATATAGGAGATACTTAACAAAGAGCTATAACAACCATATTCCATGACATGATGCATAAGAACATGGAAGACTATGTGGATGACACCTTGTAAAAATCTTAAAAAAGGGATACACACCTAGGAGATCTAGAAGTCATTTTAGATTGTATGGAATAGTTTCAACTGAGATTAAATCCCAAAAAGTGTGCATTTGGAGTCACTTTTGAAAAACTTCTAGGATTTATTATTTCATCCAAAGGAATAGAGGTGGATCCAAAAAAAGTCCAAGCAATATTGGATATGCCACCTCCCAAAAACATCAGTCAAATGAGGAGTCTCTAGGGATGCCTTCAATCTATACGGAGGTTTATTTCACAACTAGCAGATAGAGCTCAACCCTTTAATAAGACATTTCATAAAGGGGCTAAATGTGTCTAGAATGAGGATTGTCAGAAAAGCATGGACCAAATCAAGAATTACTTGGCCAATCCTCCGATCTTGATGCCTCCTATCCCAAGAAAGCCGCTCATATTATATGTGTTAGCAATAGAATCTTCCCTAGGGGCATTATTGGCTCAACTTGATGACACTAGAAAAGAAAGAGCTATATATTACATCAGTCATACTCTTGTGTCTTATGAGGTCAATTACACTAGTATTGAAAAATCTTTCCTTGCAGTGGTGTTCGCTTCCCAAAAGTTGTGACACTACATGCTTGTGCATACAATACACCTCATTGCCAAGATTAATCCTTTCAAATATTTTCTTGGTAAAGCTGCTTTCATAGGTAGACTTGCTAAGTGGATGATGATCTTATCAGAATTTGACATAAAGTATGTTGAGCATAAAGCCATAAAAGGACAAGCCATCGCAAACCAACTAGCTGATTTTCCAATTCAAGAAAACATTCCTATTCAATTTGAATTTCTAGATGAGCACATAATGTACATGACTACAAGAACATGGAAGATGTTCTTTGATGGCTCTTTCATGCAAAATGGTTCTAGAGCTGGAGTGTTATTTGTTTCTCTGCATGGGTACACAATCCCTAAGTACTACAAACTTTTGTTCCCATGTATAAATAATGTTGTTGAATATGAGGCCTTAACAAATGGGCTGAAAATGGCAATAGAATGGGGAATTATAGAGCTTCACATTTATGGAGATTCACAATTGATCATCAACCACGTTAATGAAGAATACCAAAAAAAGGATGACAAACTGATACCCTATAAGAAGATGGTTGATTCATTGTGATGATATTTCACCTTTGTTACATTTCAACAAATCCCTAGAGTAGAGAATAAAGCAACTGATGCTATGGCTACATTGGCTTCACTTCTTCAGCTAGAACAACATGAGTCCTGATTCAAATTCTTGGTGGAAGAACTATGTTACCCAATCTATGATTCCCCAAAAAGCCATATCATTTGTACCCTTGTTGGCCATGAGTCATCCCGCTATGGTGTCATTTACTCATATCTCTATGATGGCATTATTCCTAATACTTTTAACTACTCTAAAAGATGAAATCTTATCTACAATGCCTCTCACCATACCCTTATCTCTGGTAATCTGTATTGGATGGGTTTAGATGGGACACTTCTTAGGTTCTTGGAAAAGGAGGAATCTGACCAAGCGTTAGCTGACATTCACGAGGGCATTTGTGGAGGACATTCCAATGGTCTTTCCATGGCTTGAAGGTTGCTTAGGACTAGGTTCTATTGGCATACCATGTAGATGGATGCTATAGCTTTTGCCAAATCTTGTGAAAAGTGTTAGAAACATAGAAACTCAATTCATGCTTCAGGCAGGGAGCTTATTCCTTCAATATCTCATTGTCCATTTCAGTGCTGGGCCTTTGACCTTGTTGGGCAGATTCACCCCAACTCATCAGGTGGACATAAATTCATCATTACAGGTACTGACTACTTTACCAAATGGGTAGAAGTTGTTCCACTGTCTGTTGCTTTAGGGAGGATGATTTCCTTGTTCATTTTGAACCATATCATTTGTTAATATGGTGTGCCTTCAGAGATAATCACTGATAATGGAGGTTAATTTAAAAATAAGGACCTTAAACAACTCTATAAGAAGTTTAAGATAAAATAGCATTGGTCCTCCATTTACTTCCCACAAGGAAATGGACAAGCAGAGGCTTTGAATAAGACCATTCTCAAAATCCTCCATAAAACAGTTCACAAGAATGGTCGAGATTGGCATCTTCAAATAAATCTAGCTTTATGGGCTTATAGAATGAGTATTCATACTCCCACAGGGGCTACTCTTTTTGCCCTTACTTATGGTGCTAAAGTAGTTTTACCTTTAGAGGTTGATATCCCCTCACTCAGAGTCTCTCTCAAAGGTTTGGTTACAGATGAAGATTATCATGCCATGAGGTTGCAAGAGTTAGAACTTCTTGATGAAAAGTGTAAAATATCATTTGATCACATGAGAGTATACCAAAAGTGTATGTCCAAAGCATTCAACAAGAAAGTGCACCCTAGAGAATTCCAAGTAGGAGATCTCGTCCTATGAGAAAATCCTAAGAACCAACAACATAGAGAGAAAAAGGGAAAGTTTGAACCTAATTGGCTTGGACCATACATTATTATTGCTACTTTTGGGATAGGTTCTTACTTACTATCTAATGAAAAGGAGAGTAGCTCCCTGATCCTGTCAACATTTTGCACCTAAAGAAGTTCTACCCATGATGCCTATTATGTCTGGGGGCATCCTTTGTACATATCTATTGGTCCTAAAAAAAACACAAAAAAAATCATATATGATACTGAAAAAATCCTAAAAAGCATATAAAGTCCTAAAAAAATACAAAAAAAATAAAAAAATAGCAAAAATCCAAAAAAATGAAAAAAGAAAACAAAAATTGCAATGAAGTCCAAGTGGTGAAAACCTAGAAACAGGCACTACTTGAGGCCTTTGCACCCCTATTTCTTAGCATGTGTCCTTGACACTTAGCCTTTCTCCATCATACCTTGTCCTTGTTGCCTTGGTTTGGAATTGGTCTTTGTCTTTGTCTAGGGGGCATAACTATGTTAGCTTTGGTCTCTTGGATGTGCTATTGTTTAGGACACCTTGAAAATAGTGTTTCTCAACACTATCCTACTATCAAGTGTTTCTCAATAGTTATTAGATGTCTTACCCATAGTCCAAGAATGATGTGATATTTCTCATTAGTAGATGTGATACTCAAAGTTTGACTCTATGACCTACATACACGCACTTAAATATTTGACTCGCTGAGACTTGTTTGACTTTATTTTTCTTTGTGTGCTGTCTATGATGATTTATTTGATGAGTGTTCTCTCCCTAATAATTTTTGATGATGCTGAGCTAGAAGACTGGGGCATGAGAACATGTTTTATTTCTTTCTCTTCTCATGGGTATATTTTGTTGGTCCTAACTACCATTAGCATTTATGCTTGATCCACTTGATACTTAGGATCTACAAGGTATTATCCTTGACTATTTTTACATGAGTACATGCTTATACCCATCTTGACCTTCTTGTGTCCTGATGCAAGCATAATTTTGCTATGTCAAACTTAGGGAACCTCACTACACTACTCATCTTGACTTACATGTCTTTGATGCCTAGGTGGGATTCCCACATTCCTATCTAATATAGATCATATTCATATACCCATAGTCATACTAGTGATTATTATATGATCTTATGATGTTGCCAATAAAGCTTGATGATGATTATTAGATGTCTATTGGTGTTGTGACCTTGCAAGTCAGCCACTTTTCATAGTAGCTTGCATTTCTAGATTAGTTTTGCATTTTGCATATGGAGAGAGATCTCCTTTTATCTTTCATGGACTAGTTGGTCAACTGCACTCATCTTTTCCCTTCTTCTTGATCATGTCTTTCACTTCTTTTCTTTCATACCACATCATTTTCTATTCATTTCAGGATCAAAATTGAAATCTGAGTTCATCTTGATAGTCAAAATCACATTTTAAAATTTCCCCTTCTTTTGCGCAGTTGGCTAACCATTTGAGGCCTAATATTTTGATCTTTCTTGGGCATCTTCATCTCCATCTCTTTCAAACCTTCTAGTCTTTCATTCATCTCCTTCACTTCATTTCTCTGAGGTTTGACTTCATCTTTATCCTATATCTTTCTCAATCAAACCTAGTCAAACTGGGGTATATCTTTACTACTTGATGGTTATCCTGTTATCCTTTATCTTTGATTATGATCCCTAGTGATTTGATCAACTTTATCAATTTGCTACTTCTCCTCTACCTGATTTCAATTTCAATTCCAAGGGGGTAGTACCTATCAGCTTCAATCTTTGATTCAGCTATACCATTCATCTTAGCTTGATATTCTTATCTCCTATTTTGAGACTTGATTATCACTTAGCTATACAAGTGTTGGTCTTGTCTTTCAGCTTATCCTTGCTAGCTTATGCTTGTCCTGATGTGCTCCCATCCGTCGAACACACATTTGGGTTGTTTTGTGATCCCAAATCAATCTCACACTTCAATTCCATTCTTTGACTACATGTGATCCTGAGTCGACCTCACATTAGTCAAAGAGGGGCAAATGTATGCACCCTAAAATGGTCACCTAGACTTTGGGCCCCCATTCAGCAATTTATAAATTTCTTGAATTAACATTTTTAGCTTAATATCAATTTCCTTGATCAAATCCTAATTCTATCATTTATTCAATTATTTTCCATGAAATTAACCATTATATCCTAAGCCTTTATTTAATTAAAAGGAATATTTCCTCCCTTTTTATTAAATAAAAAGTCCCCACTTTTCCTCTTATCCTAAGTTGCACAAATAAAGTTTTATTCTTATTTCATAAAAAAGAGAAAAATCACTTTTTGTCTTACATGGACACAAAAGTCAACTCTTATTTTCTCATTGGAGGATATTTGTGCACATGGATTGCTCCTTCTTCAAGCCTCACCCTTGATTAAATCTTTTTCCTCTTAATCTCCATCATCCGTTGTTTCTCATTTCCTATAAAAGAAGAGCTCTCTTCTCATTTTAGCATTCATCATCTTTTATGCTAACTTTATGCTGCAAGATTTCTTGGAGACTTTGGACCTTTTTGAGATTATTGTTGCATCACATCTTAGTTTTCATTGTTGCTTCATAGTCTAGCTTTCATTATTGCATATTAGCTTCATGTTATGCTTTCCTAGTTTAGATTTCCTTTCAAGCTTTAGTATAACTCACATAGACTAAGTAGGGTAATTGTAATACTTTCATTTCCTTTCATAGTTTAGTTTGCATAGCTTGCATATTCATTTTAATCTAGCTTGCATTGCATTTCATATTGATTCTTGAGGATATTGGCATTCTTGCCCTTGTCTTCATTTGAATCTCTCATTGTGTGGTTGACTAGCAAAGTCATAAGCTTAATAGCTCTAGCTGAGAGCAATCAAATAATCTTGCAACTCCATACATAGAGATCTCTAGGTCTCTTTCTAAGGTTTCCAATTCATGGATTTCCTTGGATATAATGACTTAGAAAAGTGCACTACTCGAGTGTGTATAGATATCACATAATAGATAGATACCGCTTAACCAAGGAAAGAGGTGAATCCTAGAAAGATAGAAAAAAAGGAGATGACATCCTTGCCCCCCAAGTGTAGGAAAAAAGATGGAAGGGGACCTATTATATCACTCACAACACTATGCAATACAACAAGCCCCCAAGGATTAGGCTAACATTTTTTAGATAATGTGGAGCTCCATAATGGGAACATAAATATTATTTAGATAAAATAAGATTGAAATACAACTCAATGTCACATGATATATAAATAACCTTACTATCAATGAGCTTCCTAATCTTATAATGTAAAGCTTGACATTCATTAGTAGAGTGATCATGAAATCTATGATATAAAGAAAAAGGAAGAGTCTTCAAGTGTGGACTACATTTCTTTTTGTGTTTAGGTCTAGTAATCATCTTAGCACAAAGGAATTTAGGCAAAAAAACTTCTTGGTCAAATTCCTTCATAGTTTCATCATGTTTTGAAGTGTTATTCGAGATGTTGTCAACATTGATTTCTTGTTGAGAATTAAATCCTTATCCATAAGAATGCTCATGCCTCCTAGTGTGTAAGGGCATTTGAACTCCCTATTTATACTTATGACATCCTTGACTATTAAATCCTTGTTTAACTAGGAAATGATAACCAAGACCATAAAAACAAGCCATACCAGAAGGAGTCAATGGAACTTTAGTAGTCACAATATCATCCTTAGTAGGTTTAATAGATTCATTATGGGTAGAAGCAGCAACAAAGTTATTATAAAGGGGTTTAGAAGTAAACAATTGTTATTCAAATTCTCTTTGTTTCTTCATAAAATCAAGATCATTGACCTTATACTCTCCAATAAAGGTAGGAGTAAAATCCAAGGTTCCCCAATCATCACCAGGAAGAGCATTAGAGGAAGAAGGATTGCTATTAGGAATAGGAGTAGTGGGAGTTTGATTATTCAGACAAGGATTAGGTGCATCATCCGCATGAAGTGTATACATCCTATTGTTCTATATAAACATGAATTTATAGTGAAGGGTGGAAGGAATGACATGCATCTCATGCAACCAAGGTCAACCCAAAAGAAGGTTATAATTGAGAGGTCCAGGAATCACATGGATAGGTGTATTTAGGATGATCGGTCCTACTTTGATAGGTAAGGTAATGATTCCTAAAGTGTTCTTAGCAATGTTACCAAAGCCATGTATAGGAACATTGTCAGGTTGAATAGTTGAAAGATCGGAGTTAATTTCTTTGAGCATGTCCATGCTACAAACATTAAGCCCAGATCCATTATCAATCAAGGTTCTACAAATGATACTTTTATTGATAGAAATAGCAACCATAAGAGCATCATACTGATTTTGAACTTCTTTAGAAGGTAAATCTTTTTGATTAAATACAATGTCAGGAGGACCCGAGGTAGCATGCATGCATTGTAAGAAGTTATTGATGTTCTCTTGATTAGGAGGTGGAGTAGGAAGAGTTGCTAGAGCTTTTTGCAAGGCTTCATAGTAGGTAGGTGAAGTTTGAAGAAGCTCCCATAAAGAAATCTTGGCAGGAGTACTTCACAATTGGTTTATCAAATCATACTCCTTGCTAGAAATATGGGGTGGAGGAGGAATAATAGGTTGAGAAGGTGGAAAAGAAGTAGAAACCACCAAATTAGGTTGAGGGTTATTCCTTGTATGATATGTGTGAGCTATAGAATCTTGATCATTGAAAGACTCCATAGGTTTACCTTTGACAGTAATGTGAGGAAAACCTTTGACGGTCAACAAGGGTTTAGGATAAACCATTTTAGTTGTCTCAACACTACAAATAGATTCACAAGAAGGAAGAAAAGAAGACATCCTAGGAGGAGACAAAGTAAGATCTTGATTCTCCATACGATCATCACTAAAAGGGATATCATTAAGGGAATTTATATCATTCTCAACTAATGCCTCATCACTACAAGGAATCTCTAATGGAGGTAAAGCATCTATAATATCATCTTCTTTCACTAAAATGTCTACATGTGTTTTAGGAAAAGCGTTATCATCATGTATCAATATGTCATCTATTAATAAAGTACCCTCTTGTATCACAGCTTTGTGAGGAGAGGATAAATCAATTTCGTTATCCAAGGGATTATCCACAATGCTTTCATGAGGAAGAGAGTAATCAATATCCAAATCCAAAAGTTCATCCCAAATAGGAGGATTATCATCCCTACCAATAAAGCACAATTTAGGATCCCTAGAGGGGAAAGAAGGTAAATCTTTTTCTAAAGTAGGCTCATAGAAAGGACATGTATTAGGAGAAGAATCAACATTAATCCTTAACTCATCTCCATAAAGAGAAATATGATGGAGAGATAGATTAAATTCATCTTCTTGCTCTAATATATCCTTACAAGGAAAGTCAAAAGATGACAAAGCAACATCACACGCACTAGATAAAGTCTTTCTAGGTGTAACATCGTGTAATGGTAAGGTAAGAGGAGAATGTTGTGTAAAAACAAAAGTCATAGAAGAATGTTTAGAAAATATTTGAAAAAACTTGTGCAACATGATAACAAATAAAGAAATACATAGAAAATAGATCTAGATATATCCCAATGCATTCAAATGAAACTTATAAGCATGAAAAGGAAATCAAACACAATAGGGCATCTAATTCCTCAAAGCAATGTAAATATTTTCGTATTTTTAAAGAAATTTTGCAATTTTTTTGTATTTTTGAAATATAAATGCAAGAGCATAAACCTACTTTTGTAAGATCTAACAGAAAATGTAAATCTAACACCAAAAAGAAAGAGTTGTCTATCACGGATTCACCTAAATGTATAGGATAAAATAGTGTATGGGGTCCTAGAACAATGGTTTGCACATGAAAGAGACCCCAAAACCAATATTTTATACATACATGAGATTGTATTGATATGGAAAGTAAATATAGATGATTAATGTTGAAATGAAGAAGTAAAGGTACTTACCTCTAAAAAAGAACTTGTTGAAAACCCTGTCAAAAAGTCTCAAAAACTGTTGATTTTTGCATTCTTGAACCAAAACTACAAGATCTACAAAACCCAAAAATATTTTCCAATTCTAAGTGAGGTCATCTTTGACCCTCATAAAAGGTCAAAGGCTACATTTTTATTCTAAAGGTCGATCCTGACTTTGTTCCCAGATCCCAAAAGTTCACCAAAAAGGGTATCCAAATCTAAGCTCAGATCCAAAATTCTACACCTGTACCTGCAAGAAAAAGAGGGTTTTGTTTGTTTTTTGTGGGGGTTTTTCTTGGTCAAACCCTGATTTGGAATCAACCTTAATATTGAAATTGAAATTGAGAATGCTAGCAAGTAGTAGAAGTAGATCTAACAATGAAGCTATGACATTCAATAGATATGCAATTGTATTTGAAATGTAATCAAGTATATTGATATGAAAGCTTGAACATAACATCAAAAAATGTAAATCAAACCTACATGATTGTATGCTTGGAATCCACCTTGAAGGAATAATGAAATGGATCTTGAAGATGAACAAAGGATCTTGAAGGAAGATCACACCATCATGACAGCTAGATCTAAGGTTTGAATGATGAATCTTGAATGCTTGAACCAAATCCCTTCAATGGCTTGAATGCTTGAATCCTTGATCTTCAATGGAGAACTTGGATAGAGAAGAGGACTTGAATGCTTGAATGGATGCTTTCTTGACTACCTTGAGAGATTGAAAGATTTCAATTTCTTGTCATCACAAAACTTGAAGGAGAGATGTGAATAATGGATGTGAAAATGAGAGAGGAAGGCCTCCTTTTATAGTGAACTAGGGCACAATCCTCTAGAGGGTCAACCTTGGAGAATTAAATCCCAATTAGGTCCTAACCTTTAGAAAATATACCTAGATTAAATGCAATTTAAGGATTTACCATTTTGAAACCTGAAATGGCTGATCCGAAGGTGGGAAAATAAACATCCATGAAACTCGACACCCAGAATTCAAGGAAGATTGAAATTTGGATAGAGGATCAAAATTGAGGTTGTAACTGACCAGGTCAAGATCGAGGTTGTATCTGACCAGGTTAGGATCAAGGTCTACTTTGACCCAAAAATGTCATCTTTGACCCAAAATGTCAACTTTGACCCAAAATGTCACCTTTGACTCAAAATGTCCCAAAAATGTCACCTTTGACCCAAAATGTCGACTTTGCCCCAAAAATGTCACCTTTGACCCAAAATGTCACCTTTGACCCAAAAATGTCACCTTTGATCCAAAAGTCAAGAATCTTAGAATTTCAGTCCAAGATGCCAGAATTATGCAGAAATAAAGTGACATTAGGAGGAGAGAGAAGCAAAATGAGGAGAACAAGCATGATTTGAGAAAAGAATTGATTCAAGGTGCTTGACATGACCCAAGCCACTCACTCAGAGGGATAAATGCTCTTAACATGGAAGTGCTTCCATTTTAAGATGATACACTTTCATTATATTTCTTGTAGTTCTTATTCCCAAACAACTTAGGATCATCACTTTTTCCACCCAATTTACCAAATATCTTCTTATTATTTTCAATGTTCACAACAATTATAAAGGAATCTTTGCAAATTCTTGACTCTTTGTCTCTTAGTAGACCTATCCAACCTTACCATCAAATTCATTGAATTATGTTCTCAGACATACATTGTCATCTAACCTCATAATTTGAAACAATTTGTGCATACCCTTTTGAAAGGTCATGTTTAAATCAACTAAATACTTGTTTTGATTCTTCCTTATTTTGTTAAACTTGTTTAGCATGAAACTAGCATTAGGTATATCACCATATTGTTCCTTGAATCACTTTTTGAAAGTATCCCATGAGTCAATACAATGGTCAAAGAGTCTCTTAAACCAATCTCTAGCATATTCTACCAAAGATTGAATAAATAGTTTCATGACTATGTCCTCATGCTCTATTTCATAGTTATTTAGCATGTCAACAAACAACCTAAGGTGTTCTTCACAACTAGTGGCATTATTACCAGAAAATTTGGCAACCTTATCTCAGTTTGAATAGCATTAGGATAACCTGGTATCACATCAAAACTAATTTTCTTATACCTTTCTAATTGCATAGGTCTTCTTTGAAAACTTAATCTAGTGTTTCCACTAGGACCATCATTAACAGCTACACCCCCACCTACTTGTGCATTTGAATATTATTTAGGGTCAATATTTAACTTGGTAGATGAAGTAGAAATCATACTATGAGCATCAACATTACCTAGTGAAACAACATTAGAAGTTGTAGATGGCATACCTATTTCTGTTGTAGATGGTCCAAGAGTGTTTGTAGATGAAGTGTTCAAGAACTGGATCTTCCTTCTTGTTTTTGCAATGGATGCTTCAACTTCAGCCTTCTCCAATTCCTTTGCTTGGTCATCTATTTTCTTCTTCCTCTTTTCCATCTCTATGTCAAAAATTGAAACAAGTGGTGGGATTTTTGGTCTAACCATAGGATCATTTATTTGGATCCCAACCATCTTTTGCTTTCCTTTATTGTTATCAATAGCAGTAGGTTTAGTACTTTCTCTTGTATTTTTCTCTTTAGACTGACAAACATAATTCTATACTTGTCTAATCTTAGGGCTCACTTCGTAAAACTTGTGGTCCTGCAACATGTGTTCCTTCTCACTTATTAGGGCATAAAGGTCACCAAAGAGATCAGGTTGCAAATATTTAGGAGCAGAAGAAAATATTTTGTTCCTCTCCTTTAGTTCATTAATCTTTCTAAATAGAGACTCTCTTTCAGTTAAAGAATTTATAGTCTCATCCTCTCTTTCTTTTTATAACCTCTTGTATATTACGTCTTTCTCTGCCAATTGTAATCTCAATGTACCCAAATCAGTTGGGTCTATCATAACATCTTTAGAGATTGATGATACATCTATATCAGTGATATTTTAATATGGGAAATGGACTTATCTTGGCTCCATGGGTTTCCTTTTAAGAATAACCTCATCTTTAAAGGTACTTGGCATATAACCCTCATTTCATACCTTAACATTTTTATTTGTAGGTAGTATGACTTTGTCTTGAAATAATACTTCTAGGGTCTCATAAAAGTTATCTCTAGAGAGACCACTATCAGACTTAGAAATTTTATACAGTGAATCCTTAGCATATGTGTGTGGTACCCTATCTTTAGCATTATTTTGTCTTACAGGTGCATTAGTAATTCTCCTAGAGTAACCTTCAGGTGTCTCCTGACAAAAGCTTTTGTGTTATTTCTTTTGTCCATGGTTTGTGACTTTTAAACATACTCATTCAAACCCTTTGAGTCACCACTCATGTTAATGAGAGAAATTTAGAGACAAATCTTGAGAATCTAAAATAAAATCTCAAATTAATCAGGGGAAACATGGGGAACTAAGCAATGGTGAAAACAAACTACCAAAGTTTGCACAATATTAGCAAGAGATTTTTTAAATCCTTTATAACTTTGTTGTGCTCAAAATCCAAAGGATTATGTCAGCAAAATCTATTTATATTCTCCCAACAAAATTTAGATCCCTAGTAGAGTCACCATTTTGTTGGTTCCTTTTTCATCTACTTATAGATTTACAATTTGATTAACAAAATAATATCTCTAACTCTTTAATCCCACTCTAAATCTGATAAGAAAAAGGACCAATTAACAAGGACTCAAGTATTAGTCCTTCTACACTTTGAGCCTTAATGCTCAGGTGGGTATACCTATGGATTCACTTCTTAAAAGGAATCAATAAAACCTATTTGCATTTATTTAATATAAATATTATGCATTAGTATCTTCAAAATATTGAATGAAAGATTTTATCGCTAATAATTTGATTGATGATGAAGAACTTCTTACTATGAACAGATCAGTGTCTTATTCTAGGGCACAAAGCCAAATACAACATACAATAACAAAAAAATTAACTCAAACACACCCAAAACCCAAAATAAGTGTTTTGCAGAGTATTCCTCACTCTCACATTCAAAAATCAAATTATCACAAGTAACATGAAATCTCTAAAATTATCCCTCCCTTGAAAGGAACTCAAAAATAACTTCACAATCTACTTTTTAAACCATACATTAAATTACTTTGCAACATTAACATACAAGAATTCAAGATCATATCAAGAAGACATTTACAAATCTGAGATAAAATTCTAGTGTATTTTCATTAAAATTCTTCAGTATCAGTATATTGACAATGGTAGAATGCCAGAACAAAATTTGTAGACCAAAATTCTCTCTATTCAATTTCTACTTTCACCATCCTTATACAAAAATGCTAACTACCCATATACAGTACTCACTAGCCATCTTGGAATCCTGGAAGAATCAGGATGCAACAAGCTTTAGATGGCTAGAAAAGAAAATCACTAGGAGACAAAAAATAATTATCGTCATTGCAAAACATGGAGATTATACTAGAGGAGTATCTTTTCCAATCATATCAAATCTCCAATAGGTGGCACCTTTGTCTACATGTTTTCAAGGTAGATTCAAAAGTTGTTACATGGATAGTGGCCACCATCCTGCTAACATACACTATCCTTTTCATGATAACTACCCTCCTTATGCTCAATGATTAGGTGCTAGATGTTTCCTAGTCCTCCTCCATTGCTACCAAATGAATAGTTGTAGGCTTCTTTTTCTTGGGCTTTGTGCTTTTATCCCATGTTGCAACCTCCTCCTCTGTTGGCCAAGTGTACTTTCTTAAACCTTGTAACTATTTTACCTGCCTGTCCCACCTGGAGTATATTATGGCCTTGGTTTCAAATACAAACTTGGTACAATCAGTTTCTACTTTGAACATGTCATCCAAGACATGATTAAACTTGTCCATATTCAAAGTAGCATCATCATCTAAAAAGGATTCTTCCCTGTCAGTAATTCATTCATGTCATTTCTCCACTCCTCCACACTCTTGATGTCACCATATTCTTTATGTAGTGTAGGCATACATTTACTGAAACTAGAACCAAACATTTCTATTTTAGACCTTATTTGTATTTCTTTCCCTTTGTCATAAACCCTTGAAAACTATTAAAAATCCTTAAATAATTCAAAAATATAGCCATAATGATTACTTGAAAAATTTAAAACATAGTCATTGATCCTTGTCCTTTCCTGGCACATTGTGTGGCTCACAAAATTCAATAAAATAGTCAACTTGTCTTTGAAAATGACTGGTTACATCACCATCCTCAGCAACCAATCAAGAGCAAGAACATCATCAACACATGGCATGAGGACCCACCACTTCATTGGCCTTTATCAAGCAAGATCAGACAGTCATTACAATCCTATGATCAATATCATTCAATCATATTTTCATTAAGGCTTCACACCCACCATTGATCCTCCTTTCATTTGTTGGTTCTTTATTACTTCATAAACCCATGGACCCACTTACAAATTAGGACACACATCAAACAGACATGATCCCATAATGGATAAAAATCTTCCATTATTTCTTCATGAGATAACATCCACCAATGGATCTTTCTGTAGATGGAAGTCCCTTACCCCCTTTGGTGAATACTTGGTCCCACCAGTTCATGACATCATCCAAGATACACGACACTCAGCATGATCCCATGGTTAGTAACTTTCAAGCATCTTTCCTTCAGGGTTTCACACCCTTCATCTGATCTTTCTGTAGATGGAAGTTAGATCTTGCATTGCTTACCAACTAGGCCTTCCTGACATACTTCGGTAAATTGACTCGATTGGGTGGTTGTGTGAAAACTATTGCTTTTAATTCTATCTATTGGGTTTGCACTTCTTATTGACTAGACCTAAAATACTAGTCCCACTTTCCTTGATCCTTTTCTTTCATCCACGTTCATTGCCCAATCTCCATATATTTTGAAACTTCACCATTACTTTATGAGACTTAGTGAACACCTTATTCACCAAGTCGCTAGATCATTTGGACTTAACATTAAATTACTTTATGATATTTGGAGATAAACTTCACAATTTAAGTCACTTACTTATCCTTCAATCTCTAAATGAAATAAGACTACATTATAACTTCATGTGATTTAGAGATAACATTCCTTTGCTGAATCACCAAATGCCTCACTTAACCTTGTTGTCAAATCTCAGAATGCTTAGCTACTAACCACTGACACTTGGAGATTAAGAGATATCCACTGCATCATTAAGCCACTAATATTGTCACCTAATCTCCCAATAACTCAAGAATTAAAAACTACCTTGTGAGATTAGGAGAAAATTGTCATGCCATATTGCTGAAGGTTAAGGAATCATTGCCAAACATTGGGAGGCTTGGAGTAAGCCCTTTTGCCAAGTCACAGGATAGAAACAACTAACTATGCAACACTTGGAGATTAAGAGATAACCATTAAAATATTACTCAGTCACTTAATCTGAAGATCTTTATACTTCACTTTTCAACAATCTGAGACTTTAAAAATGAAGGAAAACAATAACCATAAAGTGCTAAATAAGAGATTTAAGTGTCATGGAAAAGTAATGCACAATTAGACCTTGGGTAGGGTTTTTATTCAAGGCAAGGAAATTTTATGAAACCCTATGAAGAACAAAGGACGTACTTTCTCAAGCTAGGAAATTTTTCAATAAATCTCAAATGCATGAAAATTTTGGCTAATAGGTACATTAGACACCAATGCCTTGAAAATTGTCTCAAATTTTGGAATACAATTATCAAATTTATTTAGCTCAAATGTAGTAATCTTACAAATGAGTCTATCAATAATAACATTATCAAAATTTTTCAACTCACTTATAATAAACACTCTAATGGAATAAGAAGGTAGTAAGGTTCTCAACATTTTACTTACCACTACATCTTTCTCAATAGTTCCACTAGCATCTCTAATAGCAACAACAACTTTTTTTGTTGTTTGACCATATTGATAAATTTTCTCACCTTCTACCATCTTCATGTCATCATATTTTCCTCTATGATTGTCTTGTTTACCCTTTTGTACATGAAAATCTCCACTATGGATTAGTTTTAACTTTTCCCAAACTCCACAGACAGTATCAAGTCCTCAAAGATCAACATACTCAATATTAGATAGAGTACTTACAATAGCTTCTTGGGCTTGATTATTCTCTTGGTATTCCTTTAGCTGATTTGTATCAAGTGTTCAAGTAGGAGCGGTATACTTTTATTTCACATCATGTGTCCAGTATTGTGATTTCATATCTTTTAGGTATATCTTCATTGTATCACTCCACACTAGGTAATTATCTTAGGTAAAGTTGGGAGGTTCCTTCCTTGTCATTGGATCTTTTCCTCAAGATCTTAGGCTTAGCACAAAGAGGACCAAAGATCTGATATGAATTGTTAGTATAATCAGGTCCAAGATTACTGAGTGGAGGGGGTGAATTAGTAATCTATCCAATCACATAAATATTAACTTATTAATTTATTTCCATGCTCTCTTTATCAACATGCATTCACCCTTTTAACCTTAACATGAAATAAGCATCACATAAAAGATAATCATCCACATAAATCAACACATAACATCAATATTTTTATCATGGAAACCTAACTTGGTAAAAAAAAGGTGGGGATAACACCCACTAATAAAAATGTATTCTTCTATAGAACACTTGGTGAAGATCATAGCCCTATTAAAAGATTACAATAGGCTCTATTAAGAGAAAGACCCTGTTAGGAGTCACTTGATTAAGGGATTTACCTTTAGCTCTATTATGAGCTTAATCTTGTTAAGGGTGGTTTGGTTAAAGGAGTTCAAACACAAGCTAATGTGTCACCCTATTAAAGGATTTACAAATCAGACATGTTATGATCTACCTAGTTAAGGGATTTTTCTTGACGAAACTTTTAGGGATCAACAAGTGAAAGTTGTCTAAAAAAGTAGCACTTCTCTTCTACTAATACATATCTAATTGAAGGTCAATCTTTGATTTTGATATAAAAAATCCAACCCCTACAATTTCATACATGTGGCTATGATTTTCTTTATCACACACACTTGAAAATACAAGAAAGTGGTACTTATACTTCTCAACACATGTTAGGTCTTAGGGAAACTGTTAAAGACCTAAAAAAAATACTTCAATCATCATCCACCACTATAGGATGTTTGTAAAACATTTTTCCTTTCTCAAAAACATTTTTCAACTATAAGGATCTCATCACCCCTTTGATTTGAACAATAAAATAAACTTTCATCACCTTTCCCTAGGAACATGCATAACTCTAAGGAATCATTTCCCTCTTGATCACTGTAACACATTTTTCCTTGGCTATAAGTCATATCTTCCATGTCACTATGAGACCTAAAGCATAAAACAATTCATTAGCCAATATTATATCACCCGATCTAACAACTTTATTGATCAAGCATGTAGTTCACTATTATTCCTATTTCAATCACTTCAAATATTTATAACTAATTCTTATGATCCCCAATCATGATATGGTAATAGGATTAGGTAGAAATACCTGTTTGTTGGCAAGTGATATTTTTGGAGCTTTAGGGATCACTTAAGTGTTTTCATTTATGGAAACACTTATGCTAGAGTGATCGCATGCAGAGATTTTTGGTATTTGAGACTCAGTCATGAAAGTGACTAAGTACAGATTTAGGATAATAGTATACTGCGGTACTAGTTTAGTTAGCGAAGATAATATATCATGTATTATGGCTTGAAAATTTAGAAGAAGATATTTTTGGATATGTATGACCTTTATTTAAGGTCACACATATTTTGGTAATGAGATTAGTAAGATCCAATGTTATTAAGGCATGTGAAGATAGAGAATCAGTGAAATAGAGTATATGAATAGTCGCAATGATTGAGGCAAGGTTAGTTGAAATGGTAACATGCTAAGTCAGATGGAAGTTGTATATGGCCAAAACTTTGGTAATATAAGATCATCAACTCTATTTTTATCATTTTCATAAGTAATTATTATGTTTTTTAATGTATTTTGAGAGCCGACTAGATGGAAAAATTAATATAAGTATAGAGTGTTTTGTGGAAGCAATAAGTGTGACAGAGATGGGTATGTAGTGGATGAAAAAATGGGATATTAGAGAGAGTAGATAAGAGATGCGAGATTAGTGATTGACATAGCAATAACTGGAATTATCAAAGCATAGCAGATGCTTGTATTGTTAACTATTTTAAGAACACTTTTGTGACAATATTTTGATTGTAAGATCTATAAGCTCACCACACCTTTAACATGATTTTTGTATACACTTAACAAGGTTTTGTATTCCTCTAACAAGGAAATGTACTATGTAATACTCAGCTCCTAACATGGCTTGATCTCCTAACATGGATTCAATATTTTAGTGCATAGTTATGGGTACCATCGCCACTAGGGCTTTACCTTGGCCAAGGTTCCTCGAAAAAAAACAATGGTGTTCTGAGTTATGTGTTTATGTTATTTCCATTTTCAGCATTCATGTGGTTTATTTTCAATTGGTTGAAGTTTAATTTAAATTATTTTAATACTGATTCATCCCCCTCTTAGTATTACTTAATCCTAACACTATTTGTATCACATGCGTATGACCACACACATGAACTCCATTTTTTCTTCATAATGAGAAAATCATTCAACTCTATTCATTGGCTACTCTACCAACTTACCTATTATTGTTCATCTTATTATAGCTCAACTTGTTCTTAACTTAAACCCATATAATTATAGATACATCATCTCAAGACTAACTTTTACCATTATGCGTGATCACGCCACATAATTCTCAATGCAACTTGAGATTAATTTAAGTGATCATTCCTCTTCTTATCAAGAACATAGTTAACAAATAAATACATAGTTGATATCAATGATAATATCATAACTAATCAACCTACCATCAGATCTGCATCAAAAACAAACCATAATATACTCAAGTCATCTGACCATTAGTTTTGCCAACCCAATGAGGGTACTATAGATAGTAACTTATATTTCAAGATAATTGATGATAAAATCTTAATTGCTAAAGTCTTTGTTCATGATATCATTTTTGGTGGCAATGATGAGTTGAGTAGAGGTTTTTCTAATGAAAGCAAAAATATTTTGAGTTGTCCATGATAGGTTAATGAATTTCTTTCTTAAATTGTAAATTACATAGCTGGATAAAGGTATCTTTGTTTCATAGTCCAAGTATGTCAGAGAATTATTGAATAAATTGGTATGAAAGATTCAAAACTAGTAAGAACTCCTATGGTTACTTTTTTCAAGTTAACTAAGGATGATGATTTCGCTTGTTCTAATCATACACTATAAAGATATATGATTAGTGGATCGTAATATCTAACTCACTCTAGATTGGAAATATCAAATATTATTGTAATTGTTGCAAGATTTAAAGTTGAACCAAAAAAATGTCATATGGTTGTTGTGAAAAGAAGTTTTAGATACTTTAAGGGTAAAGTGGACTACATATTATGGTATAGAAAATATTATGACTTTAATCTATGTTCATACAATGATGCTAATTGGGCATGTAATAAGGATGATAGAAAAAGTACTAGTGGTGGTGCATTATTTTTGGGTAAGAGACTAGTTTCTTAGATAAGTAAGAAGTCAAACTATATTTATCAATCTACTGCTAAGGTTGAGTATGTTGATGTTGCAATAAATTGTAATCAAGTTGTGTAGATGAAGAAAATGTTGAAGGATATAAGGATAAACATTGAATAACCTATTTTTATTAACTAAGATTACAATAGTGTTATAAATATCTCAAAGAATCTTGTATTACATTCGAAGAAAAAGAATATTTCTATTAAGTATCATGTCTTGAGGGATAAAGTGTTAGAATTTGTAATCTTTCCTTGGTGTATTTATAAACCAAGGTTAGATCTTTTATTATTTTCTTGTTGAAATATATTAGGATATAAGCCAAGGTATCCTAATATACTTCTTTTTTGTCTTCTTTCCACTACATTCTATTTCGTCCTCTAGTGGAATATGTGAGGACAAATATTTATTGTAATTTGTAAATTAGTATTTTCCTCCTTAAGAGGAATATCACACTTGGCCTCACACACTTATGAATGGTGGCATTCATTCACATGGGAGTTACATTTTGAACTCCTTCACTCATCTCTACTTATAGAGATATTTCTCCACACACTCCACTAATTCTCTCACATTCTCTCTCTCTCTCTCTCTTAGTTCTATCATATTGTATTGAGCTAAGTGCTCTCTCTCTCTCTCTCTCTCTCTCTCTCTCTCTCTCTCTCTCTCTCTCTCTCTCTCTCTCTCTCTCTCTCTCTCTTTAGGCTTTTCATGCCTTATTCATAATTCACAAGGGGTTTTCTTTGCTTTCCCCTTTCAAATTTTTGTCTCCTCTTTGCTTTGTTGGTGTATGCTCCTATATTTTGCACTAATTCTTGGTATTTTCCTAACTCCTCACTCTTAGATTAAATCATTTTCTACATTTCCATTGTTATTCTTTATCATTTTTAACATGGTATCAGAGCAGGTTGGTTTAATCTTTTTTTGAGTGTATAGGTGAAGGGGCTACCATATTTTGGAGCACTCCATATTGGAGACTCTTGAGAGAGATCTTACTAATTTTTTTCTTTTTTTCTTCTTAAGTTAAAAAAATTGAATTTTTTTTTAGGTTTGGCTAGTTTACCGCCAAACCCATTTTCTATAGTTAGCTAGTTTATTTCATGCAATTCCATTATTATCAAAAAAAATCTCAATATTTAACCTTGCTTAGGTTTGTGCAAGTTTGATTTTATTCTAAGTATATCATTATCTTAAAGGATTTAAAAATTAATTTTTTTTTTTAGAACAAAAATTTAAATCAATTTATAATTTATTCTTCATATTTCCTTTCAAAATGTAATGATTTCTCTCTAATTTGCATGCTGTAACCGTTTCAATCATTTCTCTTCCTTAAGGGTTGCATTTTTTTTAAAGAAAGAGGATTATTAAAGTTGTTAAAATTTAAAAGTTCCTTTTTTCTATCGTTCTTTCTGCTCAAAATATCCTTCTTCAAATAGCAATTCCTTTGTTTATAATTTCAACTCTCATTATTATCTCTATAATTTTCTAAGTTTAGATCTTTACATACATGTGTTTGTTCCTATAGCTATAATTTATGTTCTCTATTGATCAATTCTTGTTGAGCATATCCTTTTTTTCAAATTGGTTATGATTTGTTTCTAAATTCATGTCCTTGGCATACATTTTTTTTCCTTTGTCTAACTTTTCTTTGCAGCCTCTTCTTCGTTAGAATATTTTCTTTGCATTGCTTTTGTTACGGGTGTTTGTTTCAGGGTTTCTCCTTTTATATATCTCATTTCTCCATTTCTCTTTGTATGAGTCCTTTCATGTTCATTGTTTTCTATGGCAAGCCGTGGATTGAGTTTTTCCTGGCTCTTTCTTGTTTGTGTAGTTGCATGATCTCATTGCGGCTTCTTTTTTCTTGCATGGTACATCTTTAGGGTGTATCTTTTTTTTTATTATCAAGATATAGCAGTAGCATTCCTACATCTAGTACCAATCTCAGCCTAGGGCATCTAGTTGAAGGTAGGTGACATCATATCTGCATAACCGTTATACTTAACATTTTCTTCTGCATCGATCATCATTACGTTGCACCATAGATAGTTTACAGTAAAGACCTTTTTGATTTGATTTAAGTCTCAGTTTCTTGCATGCCATTTTGGCATTCCCTAACTTGCATCGTTCTTTATAATTGCAGCTATTTGTTTGAGCTCTAAGTTTTTTTTGATTGCATACTACGAACGTTTTCATGTAAAGAGTTTTATTTGTAATAACATTTATTGTTATTGATTCAGCTTTATTACTGGCATGTTTATAGGTTGCATATTTATTGCATTATAGAATCAAGTTGTATTCCTTGCATCCCACTATCGATTGCATATTATTCTTTCTTCATTGCTGCTATACATTTTTTAAAGGGCATCAAAATCTAGTTTTACACCTATGATTCATTAGCTTGTTATAAAATCATTTTTTTATGACTTTCCAGATTTGCATTTCCATTTTGATTACATGCATGTTAGTGCATGCATATTGTCATTCCACTCTTTCATTAACCGTTTGCATTTTCATTGTAATTAGTATTAAATTAATAGTTTAAATTAGTATTCATTATAATTAGTATTCATTGTAAAGTTTTAGATTAACAGGTTATACTTAACGTTAATATGTTTTATTTTTTATAACGATAATATATCTTAGCTTTTAGCATGTCTTGAGTTGTTAGTATTAACTTTAAATATAGTGCTTTGAGTTTTTAGTATTATCGTTCTATAATATTAAGGTTTGTTGTTCTATTATTTCTTTAGTTGATGCGTTTGTATTGTATGTGCTATCATTAATGCTTTATTTTGCTTAGATTAATGTTATATCTTGCATAGTTTAGTTTATTTTATTACTCGTAAAAGCTTTGCATGTTATTGCATGTTTATAACTATTATAGAAATTGCAACTATTGTATGTTTATTCCATGTTTATATCCTAATTTCATTTCAAAAAATTCCAATTTTTCAATAGTGTTTTAAAATAACATTACTTGTTCACCATTGTTGAATTTGATTTTATTCACATTTCTTCATAAGGGCTTACTTCAGATTTCCCTTTCTTTTTTATTTCAAGTATCCTAACATCTATTTTGTAGGGTTGTATTTGAGCAACTCTCACTGTTATCTGTTAAACCATAACAGATTAACAGGGATTTATTTTCTCTTATAGGGTTTTTTTTATTTTAGTTTCTTTTTTGCTTTGTTTCTTGCATGTCTCTTTGGCAAAAGCTAATATAGCTTTCTGCCATTGCATGCAAGTTCAGTTAGCTTAACTTTTGTTTCTGTTCTGTTCAAGTTTTTCCCCTTCAATCTTCCCTGTCCTTTTTGCCTTCTTCCTACCTCCATCATGTCTACCCTAATGCTTGAGATCAAATTAACCAGTACCAACTATCATGCTTGGAGAACCCACATGACCTTTATATTCAGATTCTGTCATCTTTTAGACATTGCCACTAATGCTAGCTCTAAACCTACTACCACTACTTCTCAAGTTGACCAAGATGCTTGGCAAGCTAAGAATGATGAAGCACTTGGTTTAATTGGCATATCCTTAAGTCCAAAACTATATGTCCTTATTTCCTCTTGTATAGAAGCCCATCAGGCTTAGGACATCCTAAAAAACACCTATGACAGTGTAGATGAGACCTGTAAAATCTAGCTTCAAGACCAGCTTGAAGATCTCAGGTATACAAATTTTAATTCTGTTGATGACTTTTTGCTTAAATTTGATTCCATTAGAGTTTTATTAAATGGGTTACAAGTAAATTTATCCGATTTAAGGATAATTCATATTATAATTCGTAAATGTTTACCTAGGCAGTTTCAGCAACTTATTACAAATATCTATTCTCAGTTAGCTATTCCTTCTTTAGAAACTCAATTAACTTATGTCATCTTTCAAAATATGTTGCGTCAAGAAGAGGCTAAATTAATTCAATTCGATATATTGAAATCTCATGAACATGCTTATGTTTCTCAATCTCATAATAATAATAATAATAGAGCTAGTAATAATTTGAATAACAATCAAAATAATCAAAGATCAAACAATTCCAACTGCAATCAAAATCATCAAAGACCTAACAATACTAACACTTAAACTACTAATAACAATTATCAAAGACCTAATAATAATCATAATTCCAATAACTATAATAATAATAATAATAATAATAATAATAATAATAATAATAATAATAATAATCCTTCAAATAGGCCTTATTGCACTTATTGTGGTAAAAGTGGTCATTTAATTCACAATTGTTTTAAGAAACAGAAAGATGATCAACGTAATTCTCAAAATTACTCTAATAATCAATCTCGTTCTGCTTTTACTGTTAGTTTTAATGCTTCTAAACCACTTGAATGGATTGTTGATAGTGGTGCATCTCAACATGTTACTTCTCATAAAAAAAATTTTGATTCTCTACAACCTGATTCTTTGAATATTCCTATTTCTTTAGCTAATAATCATTGCGGTAAAGTTGAAGGAACTAGTAATGTCTCTGTCCCTAATGGTAAATTACATGATGTTCTTTATGTTCCTGACTTAAAAGCTAATCTTATTTTTGTTCCTCAATTGTGTCAAGATTATAAGATTGAATTTCATAAAAATAATTGTCATATTATTGATCCTAACACTGATCAAATAGTTGTTGATGCTAAGTTAGATGCTGATAACCTTTTTAAGTTTTACCAATTTTCCTCTCCTAGATACTCTTTCCTTACTACTGTTGATTTTCATATTGGGCATGAGAGGCTAGGACATTTAAATTCTGATTATATTTCATTAATGTAAAGGTAAAATATGGTAGAAGGACTACCTAAGTTTACTACTTCTAAATTAGATTGCAATGGATGTATGAGTGGTAAGATGCATCGAGAATATTTTCCTCATAGATCATCTTGGAGAGCTAATAGTAAGTTAGTTCTCATCCATAGTGATCTTCTAGGTCCTATGGAAAATACTTCACTTTCAGGATGTAAATATGCTCTAACATTTGTTGATGATTATTCTCATAGAACATGGATTTATTTCTTACATAGTAAAGATCAAGTTCTTGATACCTTTGCTAAATTTCATGTAATTGTAGAAAGACAAAGTGGCTATAAAATTTAGATTCATAGGATTGATAATGGTACTGAATATGTTAATCATGCTTTTTATACTTATTTAAGATCTTTTGGTATCAAACATGAGCTTACTGTTCCTTATACACCAGAATAGAATGGTGTGGCAAAACGTAAGCATAGAACAATAGTAGAAATGGCTAGATGTTTTTTACATGCTAGAAATATAGATTATAAATTTTGGGCTAAAGCTATGGCATGTGCTACCTTTATTCTTAATAGAACTCCTACTAAGGCCCTTCCAAATAAAACTCCTGAAGAAGTTTGGTCTGGAAAAAAACCAAATCTATCTCATTTACGTATTTTTGGTTCCACTACTTATGTTCACACACCTAAACAAAAAAGGAAAAAGTTAGATCTTAAATCCACACCTCACATTTTTGTTGGTTATTCTAAAAATACTAAAGGTTATAGAGTTTATGATCCTCTTACTAATAAAGTTCAGATAGCTAGAGATGTTTGCATTGCTGAAAATGGTGTTCATGATTGCTCTCAAATTTTAGATTCTAATTTTGATCACAATAAGATTGTTCTTGTGGAGGACCACCCTCCATCTCTCAACCCCATTCGTAAAATTTATGCTCCTAAAGTTTTTGTTCCTTCTGTTTCTGTTTCTAACAATTAGGCTAACACTAATAATGAGCATAAAGATAGTAATGATACTCCTAATAATTTTGTTCCTACTAGTAGTAGTAGTGATGATGATGTTGGAAATATTCAGGAATTAACCGAGTTACTGAGAGGGGAGGGGTGAATTAGTAACTCCAAATTTTCTTTCAATTACAGAAGTATTAACATGTAATTCACTTTAACCTTTGCATACAGAAAGCATGAAACTTAAAAGCATTCACAATAATGACACATAGATTTGGTTACCCAGAAACCTTCCAAAAGAAAGTAAAACTGGGGTGGGGATGAAACCCACAAAGCTTTAATACTGCAGAATAAAGTTGGCCGGTTAAGGCTTACAATTTGATCACTTCTGATGATCTGCCCTATTAGGAGCAATAAGGATTGCTAAATCCACCCTATTAAAGGATTTACAAAACATACAATGAAGTATGCACTTGGTAAAGAGATTTTACAAAAGATTGTTAAGTCTACCCGGTTAAAGGATTTAGTACTGATTCACCTATTAGGATGAAATAGTAGATCTCTTGCTTTGCAACTGGATTGCTGATTGAGATTCGCTGATGTACTGATCACCTTCTGTGATGAATTTGTCTTTGCTGTTCCTTATACTGCTGAGGCCTTTTTGTAATTCGCTTATCTCTTCCTTTCTTTCTCTTTCACATATATTCTTCTTACATGCTTCTTGACATATTTACAACATTGTTTATATACAAGTCTTAAACAATTAATTACAATTACAATTACAAAGTCGGCTTGACAAATAAACATAAGTGCTACTAAGTCGGCCCAAGTATGGTTACATGGTTCCTGCAAACTGACTCGGTGACTTTCTGATACTCGGCATCCACTGCATTACTCGGCATCGTCATGCACTCGGTAGAAGTGAAGGCACGGTTCATACTGATCACTCGGTAGGTTTTGAACTCGGTAAATACTGGTGACTCAGTAGACATGATGTTACTCGGTTTACACTGTCCTATTCGGTTTGTACTAACTTGCTCGATTTGCACTGTCTGCTCGGTTTGCACTGTCTACTCGGTTTGCACTGTCTGCTCGGTTTGCACTGTTTGCTCGGTTTGCACTGTTTGCTCGGTTTGCACTATTTGCTCAGTTTGCACTGTTCGCTCAGTTTGCACTGTTTGCTCGGTTTGCACTGTCTGCTCGGTTTGCACTGTTTGCTCAGTTTGCACTGTTTGCTCGGTTTGCACTGTTTGCTCGGTTTGCACTGTTTGCTCAGTTTGCACCTAGAATGCAAATAAGAGTTGTCACTAGTGGCAATCCTACTTAATGCCAACAATCTCCCCCTTTGGCATTAGTGACAAAAACACTTATTGGCCAAAACTTATATACACGAATCATGCTGAGTTTTATTTTGATTTTTCAAAATTTGTCTTTGTTATAGGGCTTTATACATTGTCTCTCCCTTTCAATGTGCTAACTATTTCTAATCTTCTTCTATACATATATCTCCTTCTATACATATCTCCCCCTTTTTGACGATAATGCCAAAGGTGCATATACAAGTTATTTACAGAGAGAATCCAAAATTTGATAGAAGATCAGAATGTACCTTCATTATTAGTGCCAGGGTTCTGTCCCAACTTTCTTGCAGGATCTTACATGTTTGTATAGCAATTTGGACTTCTGCAGAGAGTTCAATCATGTGATCTGCTATAGAGAACTGATTGTCATGAATCAATGTTTTGGAATGTTCAATGTGCTTATACATTGTATTCATGATGGGAAGGATTATGTGTTGGATGTCTAGCAGTGTGGACCGGATCCTTGTGTCTTCTTTCAGTAGATCAGACTGCATATTTGATAGGTGTGAGATTTTCATGTGATGAGCAGAGCTTGAACTTGGTTCAAGTTGCAGCTTCTGTATGCTAATCTTCATATCCTCATCCATTTTATTCATTTTATCCTTAACATCCTTTGTGAACTCGGCAATATTGCACAATCTGGCCAAAAGAAAGGTAGCATTCGAATAGATAGATTCAATGTTTGACAAAACTGAAGACAATTCTACTTGGTTAATAGCTATGTGCTGAGCAATGTGCTCAAGCACTTTATTGTTGAATCTCTTCTCGGCTCTTTCAACTAACTTTTCTGTCCCAGATGAATCCTCATTGTATTTCTCAACTACTTCTGCTAATTGTAACAAAACATGTTGGGAGGAGTCTACTTTAATGCCTAATGCATCAGACAAAATGTCCTTAGCATCTTTGATGATTTGATATTCCTTGTCTCTCTCCTCTTTAAGTTTCTTTTGTTTTTCTTTCCTTTGGAGGATCTCACCTATATTTTGCATTTGGTCTGCTGATAGATTTGCAAAATCTAATGTAGGAATTTCTATCTCTTCATCTAGGTCTATATCCTCTACTATATTCTTACCCAAAAATTTTATACTCGGTAGAGCCTTAGGCTTATCTTTACTTAATGCTTTGGTAGTAGTGACAGTAGATAAAGTAGGGCTGGCTATAGAGACTGGTATACTTTCTACTCGAGAACTTAAAATATTTACACTTGAAGATTCAAAAATTGGAAAACTTACTGCTGGAAAACTTGATGATGCAGGAGACTGCAACTCGGTAGAAGAAATGGTAGCTGCTTCTGTTGTTGCTAAGGATGATTGGACAAATGTGGAAGTTGTCACAACCATGCTTGAAGGTGTCTCCGGGCTGGATGTAGAAACTTTTACTGGAGAGGTAGGAAGGGATGCAATGACTTCTGCTGCTATCCTCACAATATCATCTACCTCAGTGTCTTCTTCTTGTTCATCACTGTCATCTTCAATATCTTTTATTATGACTGTTTCAATACTCGGTTGGTGAAGGTGGTATATGTTCTTCCATGTAGCATTTGCAGCCTTCACAACCGATTCAATATTGTTGATCAAAATCAAACAAGTATTGAACTTCAATGTCATCTTACTTTCATTTTCTTTTAATGCCTTCTTTACTTCATCATTATTCAAGCTCGGCATCAACTGTCTCAGGGTTTGATCAAATATGTCTATCACCGTTTGCTTTGCATTGCTCCATCTCATTTTTATTGGATTTAATAGAACTGCTGGAACCTGTGGGGCTATTTCTTCAGGAGAGTATTTCCACTGTCCCATCTTTTCAATAACAGCATCTTCTAGTTCCTTCTGTTCTGTTTCCGATCTGGTTTCATATTTTAAGGATTTTATGTTACTTACTCCAGATCCCAATCCATCTCTAAAGAGTTTGAGCTTTTCTTGAAGGTTTAGAGGAGGCCTTTTGAATACTATGTCTTTATCTGCCTTGTCTACCTTGTTTGCCTTGCCTCTTGTATTTCTCCTTGTAAATACAGCAGTAGGAGGCTTAGGTGCCTTAGTGATGAATACCTTTCCTTTCTTCTTTGTAGGTTCTGGTTCCTCTGTTTTCTCATCCTTTTCCTCTTCTTCTTCATCTTTTTCTTCTTTGTCCTCGGTTATCATTTGCATTTTGGCTATCCTCTTCTTTCCTTTGTTTACCGCCTGTGGAAGCTTTATGCTTAGTTCAATTCTCACCTTAGCTTCATCATATGTTCCAAAATATGGAGCTTTGGGATTGACAGGCTGATTAAGAAGAGCTTCAATGATATTCTTGGTTTCATCAATATTTACCTCATAAGGAAGAGGTTTTACATATACAGTCCTCGGTTTAACTGCTTGAATATATACATTATCACAATCCACCATAAAACAAATGTCATCTTTGTAATCTTCCACCAACTTCTGTGGAATCCGGAATCTGTCATTCATTTTCTCTTTGAAAGACTCAAAATAATTATCCATGATGCTTTCAAAATTTTCACCCATTTCTGAGATGTATTCATTTATTTCATAGAGGACTGGCACATCTTTTCTCCATACAACTTTTCCTTTAGAAGGGAAGAATTTCAGAACATAGAAGAATAAACAGACCAATAAGGATCCAAACTTACATGGATTGTTTTTGGAAGTTTTAATGCTTTCCATATTTTTGTTAAACTGCTTTAACAATAAGTCTGCTAGGTCAAATGTTAAGTTATTCTTGACCACTTTGTATGCTAGGTCAATAGCTTCACAGGAGACACTGTTCTGTCGACTAGAACTGTAAATCTTATGGGCAATAATATGTGTACCAAACTTCAGTTCAGCATCGGTAATGCTGCTAATTTTCAATTTTCTCACTTCTTCCTGCAGAGACCCATTCTTTTCTAGGAGTTCTTTGATAGCATTGTTTGCTTCATCTGAGTTATTTGAGGGAAAAAGATCTTCAATCTTTTCTTCAATGTAATTATGATCATTCATCTGATTTGCAAGTTCCTTCCTTCTTCTTAGGGATTGGGAAAGATGTTCTTTTGCTTCTTTGAGTTTAGCTATGGCCATTTCCAGATCTAGCTTTTCATTTTCAATCACCTTGATCAGTTTGAATACCTCCATTGTCCTGGATCTTTGCTCAAGCTAGTTAAGCTTTATCTTGAGAACCAATGCTGCTCTGATACCAATTGTTGGAAATATTCAGGAATTAACCGAGTTACTGAGAGGGGAGGGGTGAATCAGTAACTCCAAATTTTCTTTCAATTATAGAAGTATTAACATGTAATTCACTTTAACCTTTGCATACAAAAAGCATGAAACTTAAAAGCATTCACAATAATGACACATAGATTTGGTTACCCAGAAACCTTCCAAAAGAAAGTAAAACTGGGGTGGGGATGAAACCCACAAAGCTTTAATACTGCAGAATAAAGTTGGCGGGTTAAGGCTTACAATTTGATCACTTCTGATGATCTGCCCTGTTAGGAGCAATAAGGATTGCTAAATCCACCCTGTTAAAGGATTTACAAAACATACAATGAAGTATGCACTCGGTAAAGAGATTTTACAAAAGACTATTAAGTCTACCCGGTTAAAGGATTTAGTACTGATTCACCTGTTAGGATGAAACAGTAGATCTCTTGCTTTGCAACTGGATTGTTGATTGAGATTCGCTGATGTACTGATCACCTTCTATGATGAATTTGTCTTTGTTGTTCCTTATACTGCTGAGGCCTTTTTGTAATTCGCTTATCTCTGCCTTTCTTTCTCTTTCACATATATTCTTCTTACATGCTTCTTGACATATTTACAACATTGTTTATATACAAGTCTTAAAAAATTAATTACAATTACAATTACAAAGTCGGCTTGACAAATAAACATAAGTGCTACTAAGTTGGCCCAAGTATGGTTACACGGTTCCTGCAAACTGACTTGGTGACTTTCTGATACTCGGTGTCCACTGCATTACTCGGCATCGTCATGCACTCAGTAGAAGTGAAGGCATGGTTCATACTGATCACTCGGTAGGTTTTGAACTCGGTAAATACTGGTGACTCGGTAGACATGATGTTACTCGGTTTACACTGTCCTGTTCGGTTTGTACTAACTTGCTCAGTTTGCACTGTCTGCTCGGTTTGCACTATCTGTTCGGTTTGCACTGTTTGCTCGGTTTGCACTATTTGCTCGGTTTGCACTGTTTGCTCAGTTTGCACTATTTGCTCGGTTTGCACTATTTGCTCGGTTTGCACTGTTTGCTCGGTTTGCACTATTTTCTTGATTTGCACTGTTTGCTCGGTTTGCACCTAGAATGCAAATAAGTGTTGTCACTAGTGGCAATCCTGCTTAATGCCAATAGATGATGATGATGGTAACAACTTATTTACTCCTAGTAATATTTCTGTTAATTCTAGAAGAAATCCTAAATGGTTTAAAGATTTACTTAATGAAGGTGATGATTACATTGCTAGAATGGGTGGACTTAAACCTAAAAGGATAAATTACTGCAATTATGCTCTTATGTCTTCTTTATCTAATTCTAATGATCCTCAAACCTTTGCTCAAGCTAAAAATCAACCTCATTGGCAAATTGCTATGCAAGAAGAATATGACTCTTTAATTTCCAATAATACTTGGGATTTAGTTACTTTACCTCCTAGTAAGAATTTGGTTTCTTGTAAATGGTTATATAAAACTAAATTAAACTCCAACAATGAAATTAGTAAATTTAAAGCTAGACTAGTTGCTAGAGGGTTTTCTCAAATTGAAGGAATAGATTATAATGAAACATTTGCTCCTGTTGCTAAAATGCCTATCGTTAAAGTTGTTCTTGCTTTAGTTGCTGAAATGAATTGGCCTATTCACCAAATGGATGTTAAAAGTACTTTTTTAAATGGTGATATGCATGAAGAGATCTATATGTCTCAACCTCTTGGTTTTATTCAACAAGGTAATGAACATTTAGTTTGCAAATTAAAGAAGTCTATTTATGGTTTAAAACAATCTCCTAGAGAATGGTATGCTAAAATTAATGCCTTCTTTATTTCCCAAGGTATTGAAAGAAGTAAAAATGATCCTAACTTATATATCAAGCATAGTGAAGACAACATTATTATAATCATTCTGTATGTTGATGATTTAATTCTTACTTCCAGCTCTAACCATTTAATTTCTGATGTTAAATTTCAACTCAACTAGAAATTTCAAATGACAGACTTAGGATTGTTACATTATTTCTTAGGAATGCAAATTTGGCAAACTTCTAATGGTATTTTTATATCTCAAAGTAAATATGCTAAAGATCTGTTAGATAGATTTCATATGAATGATGCTAATCTAGTTTCAATTCCATGTGACTTAGGCACTAAATTAATGGTAGATATGGAATCTCCTTATATTGATGCTACTCCCTATAGAGAACTTGTAGGCAGTCTGATTTATTTAACCCTCACTAGACCTGATTTATCTTTTAGTGTTGGTTTAGCTTCCAGATTTATGTCAAAACCTCAAGAAACTCATTTTAAAATTGCTAAAAGAATATTACGTTATATTAAAGGTATTATTAACTTAGGTCTATTTTATGATGCAAATTTTGATTTCTCTTTAAAAGGTTTTACTGATTCGGATATAGGTGGAGACCCCAATGATGGGAAATCTACTTTTGGATATTGTTTTTCTCTTGGTTTAGGTTCTATCTCTTGGAAAAGTAAAAAAGAACAATCTGTGTCTTTATGTTCTACTGAAGCAAAATATAAAATTTGTACTTATGCCTCTAAAGAAGCTCTATGGCTTAGAAGAATACTTGAAGATTTGGGTCTACCTCAACAAGAACCTACACCCTTGTATTGTGAAAATCAAAGTGCAATAGCATTGGCAAAGAATCCAGTTTACCATGCAAAGTCAAAGCACATTTCTCTCCACCACCACTTCATTAGAGAACACATTGCATAAAATAGAATTTCCCTCATTCATTGTAATGGAGAAGATCAAGTTGCTGATATTTTGACAAAGCCTCTTTCTAGAGAGAAATTTGAATTGCATTGTAATAATTTGGGGCTAATATCCCTTGATGTAATTACCCCAAGTAAAGATTAAAGGGGGGTGTTAGAATTTGTAATCTTTCCTTGGTGTATTTATAAACCAAGGTTAGATCTTTTATTCTTTTCTTGTTGAAATATATTAGGATATGAGCCAAGGTACCCTAATATACTTCTTTTTTGTCTTCTTTCCACTACATTCTATTTTGTCCTCCAGTGAAATATGTGAGGACAAATATTTATTATAATTTGTAAATTAGTTTTTTCCTCCTTAAGAGGAATCTCACACTTGGCCTCACACACTTATGAATGGTGGCATTCATTCGCATGGGAGTTACATTTTGAACTCCTTCACTCATCTCTACTTATAGAGATATTTCTCCACACACTCAACACTAATTCTCTCACATTTTCTCTCACACATTTTTTCTCTCTCTCTCTCTCTCTCTCAGTTCTATCATATTGTATTAAGCTAAGTGCTCATATTCTCTCTCTCTCTCTCTCTCTCTCTTTAGGCTTTTCATGCCTCATTCATAATTCACAAGGGGTTTTCTTTGCTTTCCCCTTTCAAATTCTTGTCTCCTCTTTGCTTTGTTGGTGTATGCTCCTAGATTTTTCACTAATTCATGGTAGTTTCCTAACTCCTCACTCTTGGATTAAATAATTTCCTGCATTTCCATTGTTATTCTTTATCATTTTTAACATAAAGTCAATGAGAAGGAAGTTAATCTAGAATTTGTGTCTACTAAGGAACAAATTGTTGATATATTTACAATGGCCTTTTCCAAAGGCTACATTCAAGTATTCCATTAAAAAGTTTGGGGTGATAGCCCCTTGAGATTAGAGTTAATGAGTGGAAGATAGAATTAGTCCATAAAATCTATCAGAACATCATTTGGTGGATTGATGAGTTTGGGGACAAATCCTTAGGGGGATACAGTGTTATGGATATTTATAAGTTTGGTATTTTTTATATATTTGGTCCTTTTACATTCATGTCAAAGGGGGAGAGATTGTGTGAAAAATAGAGGTAATTATTCTTGATAGAGATTGCATTGAAGTTGGATGTTTAGAGTGATTAGGTGGATATATTGAAACTATACTTTCATAGTGATCAGGAGGATATGTATTAATGTCTTTGTGCACTGATCAATTTTTCATTACAAATGTCTTCATCAATGCCAAAGGGGGACATTCTTGAAATATTGACGAGCATGTCAAAGTTTGAGATTTAGGTGTATTAACATTAATGTTTTGTCATTGATATCAACATATTGATTGTTATTTTAGACAGTGTGTTCAGGATGTTCGGTGGAAATGAAATCAGTTGATTAGATGCTATGTTTCATATCTTAAGCTATGATTGTAAGATGTTGTTTAGAGGTACCTATAGATACTCTTAAGAGGTTTTCAGAAGTTGGTATGATAGTTTGAGTAAGGAATGATCGAGTTGCTAGTTGTTAGTGTCACAGTGTTCCTATGAACACTAGATAAGTATTTGGTTATGTATCACTTGAATTTTATATTTTAGAGGTTGAAAATATGGTGGTTACATGGTGACTTATCATTATGTTCACAACTCGTATTGTTCATGAATCAAAGTACAACAAGCTATCTTTTATTATGACTAAATTTGGTATTCTAGTGTTCACGTTGACGAAGATAAAGATGAGTTTAAATTTTGTATTAGAGATTATGTGAAAGCTCTAGATGCTATTCATGTTATTGGTATTCTTGGATCATGTGAAGATCATGTTGTTGGTATGCATTTCTTGAGGTGATCATATTTTCTATTTTGGTAGCATCTCATGCCCCACCAGGGAACCAGGGAAGAGAATGAAAAATTCTCTTAGAAAAGAAAATCTATGTATCTAAATATGAAAATTTTGAAACTTTAAAAGATTTACATGCATTATAACATAAGAAAGGTTTAACTTAAATTCTTCTCATGGTTTCCCACTAAAATTATAACATTCCATCTTTGTTTCATTAAAGATACTAATAATTTGAATAACTTTAAATCAACTATATCATAACATTTGAATATCTTTAAAAGGTAATATAAATGCTTTCATTCGCTAATTAACTTAACAGTTTAGATCCATCTATATTCTGAAAGTATTCCTTTATGCACAACATAGCATTTAAAGAATTAATCCCATATAAATAAATCATTTAGGAACATATATATATATATATATATGAAGTCATTCCATTTGGATTTCTATCCTTTATTAATCAACAATAGTGCACAAATTTCTATCTTACTTTGAAACTTACTAAATTTCTTTCTTTTAAAACAAACACACTTTGCATAAAGATTACATTACATTCATCTCCTCTTGGGAGGTTACAGTAAGGACATAATTTTACATTGCTAGGAAGTAATAAAGATAAGTAAAGAGTCTTCTTTCTTCAAAAATAGAATAATATACAAGAAATAATCCTTCTAGTGTTGCAACTGCAATTGATACCTTGATAAAGATATATTTACCACCCAACCATGTGGATACCAAAAGGCTTACTCCCCCATGCTAGGAGATAAACACCAAGATCCATGAAAGAAGAGATAACTAGGCAATTTCTATGGTTGAGGTAACCTTTCCTAAACAATAACTGAAAAAGAAGATCAAAATTCAAATCCCTTCCCAAAAGGTTTCAAGACTTGGTAGAAAATCTAAGAGATATGCTAGGTGAGTGTCATCCAGGGAAAACTTTAAGAAACCCCCTCCCTAGAAAAAGTATAAAATCCTGGCGAATCCTACATTATTTTGGGTAAAAAAAATGATATTGTTGGTGAATTTTTTTAATTTGAAAGGAAAAAATATTATTTGTACTAGCAATTTTTTTTCAATTATATGAAAATTCTATAAAATATTGGTGAATATTTTATTTAATGGCAAAAATCACGATGACAGGAACCTATACCTAGAAATCATTATTATTTGATGGGGGCGCTCCCTGTCACAGTATAGAGCGAGGTCGAGGGGCAATGCCCTCGCAAGGGTTTTCGAGGGCAATGCCCCCGAAAGCTAAAATGACTTTTATTATTTTATTAAGGTACTTTAAGTTAATTTTATATCTCCTAACATGAGATAACCCTACTTTTTGTAATCGTTTGATGATCTGAGATCAATGATAGGAATTCTATTTCGGGCCAAGGTTTTAAAGGACACAAAGATTCCCCCAAAAGTCTCTAGAATAGAGACATGTGTCAAATCTATTTCAGGTCAAAGTTTTAAAATCCATAGAGTCTCATTGAAAGTTTTTAGAATAGAGACACATGTAAAATCTATGTACTTAACCTATACTCTAACTTAAATTTTGACTGCATATTGACGAATATGACCATCGATTAAGACAAGCTTAGGAAATTGTAGGCGAAAATATTCAATTTATTGTGTGGAAAAATTAATTCGATTAGCGAAGTCATCGCTAAAATAAAAATAATTCCATGTCACTATTGGCGATTTTCCTATGCATGGGACCCAATTTTTATAAAGCACGGGCGATATGGCCACCCTAAAAGTCTGATTTTTTTCGCTAAATTTTGGGTCCCCGATGAGTGAAATTCACCAATTGGTGAATATTCTCCACTAAAGTTATCCCTGGTGTCATCACATAGCCCTCACTCCTTGGGTTGTCTTGGTACTATCCACTCTTGGCCCCAACCCCAAAGTAGCCACATGCGGAACTGAATGCCTTTCATACAAAGAAGGCCATTCAGTCATTCCTATCCATAGGCATCTTCTCCCACTCCCATCCATAGTATTTACTATCACTAATGGCATGGGAGAGGCACACATTTCTCTTTTTAATGTTTGATTCCATCCCCAATTCATTTAATTAAAGTTATCACTTGATTAAACAACTCATTAGTGGGATTCCCTTGTACTAGCCACTTAGGGCCCCAAACCCACACTAAGAGCCACTCACCTAGTGTTCTTAGGTTCTCTAACCTTACCCAAGCATCATAAATATACAAGATATGCATTAAGACAAGTCATATAACATTCAAATATTGCATTCAAGAATAGGAATGGTTTAGGAAGTCATATAATTGTCCTTGTCCATAGACAACCCTAAACCCTAATCTAGTTTCCTAAACACTTTAAGAAGATGAAAAAGGAATCAAAATGAACCAAGAAATATACATCTAAGAAAAAAAGAGATTCAAATGACCAAATACCACTTAGGGTTATCCCTAGGTCACCCAAAAACCCTAAAACATCACACAGGTAAAAAACTAGGGTCTGGTAGATAGCTGCGTAGTTGGGGCCTCAAGCTGCATAGATGGTAGCAAGAACTGCGTAGTTGATCTAGGACTATATTTTTTGGAAAATGGGGCTTGTAGATTGGCATTTCGGGAAGAAGTGGGCAAGATAGAAGCATTGGATGCAAAATTAGGGAAAGACCCAATTGAGATCTCCATGTTTCCCTTCCTAAATATCCCTCAAACCCATTCCTTTAAGGTATCCCTAATCTAATACTCTGATAATAAATAAAAAATACATAGTCCAAAATGCAAACAAGGAAAGAGAATAAATCTTTTCTAAGGTTTGAGAGTGTCTACAAACTTCTTACACACAAAAGAAAGTATAACAAAGATCCTAAGGATTCTCCAGACTCTATCCAATACAAGAATGAAGACAAAACAACTCATAATAGAGAGTATAATAGTTTATGCAACAAGATATTTCAAACATAAACATAATTAACCTATTCAATAATGTAGATAAATTATACTATCATATTTATTTTCTAAATTACAAGTTCATACAAGAAAGAAAGTAGAAAGATAGAAATACATTCCAAAAAGAAAGGACATAAGGAGGATCATCTTCCAGGATAGATCCTACCTAGAGTCCTATGGAGAAACCATTGGAGAAAAAAGTCAAGACTACTCCCAACACTCATCCAGATTCCTTCTAAATGCAGAAATAAGCCTCCTCCCAAATACTATGGTTTCTCACTATGATATCCTATCAAACAATAATACATCTTCCTGAGAGATTAATTTTCCATCCAACTCCCGATCCTCATAGAAACTCTTCATGTAGATAGTTTAAGGAAGTGGTTGGGTGGGGAAATCCAACTGATGCAACCTTTCAAAACTAAAGGTTGGTTAATAGTTAGGATTTAATTTATCCTAATAACAATCATTCCTAGGGAGGTATAAATAATTAATAATCTACAGTCTCATTTCCTTTATTTAAGGAAGTTAAATAGTAATTTTTAGCTCTAAATATATTTAATATATCTAGATTACCTATTTACCTAGGCTAGAGTAAAGGAGTTTAAATTTTTAATATTTATTTGCCGTACCATAAAATTATTTTAATTGTTTATTCATATCTTTTAATGCAACCATTCTTATTTAGAAGCAATTATGTAAATCTATGTAACCATATGCACACGTGTGCACCCATATGCCTATGTGTACATATACCATTATAAATATTATAAAATATATTATTTAACCATACACTAAATCAAACTCTTACAAGATACAATAATTCCTATAAGGTAATTACTAATAAAATATAGAATATTCCTTCTAACATAATTAGAGTTACCACTCACAAAATCTCCTACTCAATAAATACAAGAGACAAGAAACAAGCTCCATCGAATTTAACAAGATGAAACAACATAATAATACACCATCCAATATAAGGATTGACTCAGGAATTCCCATCCTAAGGAGCAGAAAGGGTCAAAGGTAAGGTTCATTCTCATGGATCCTTGGTGTTATCTCCATAACAACAATAATGATTAAGGATTTTGAGGGCACAATCAGACCTTTGAGACCAAGTTGAGTCAATGCCTAATGCCTGCAAGCCTGCATCACCAAGAAGAGATACATGTGCATGCATACATACATACATACATACATACATACAAACACACACACACACACACACACACACACATATACAATAAGACATAAGCAAACAGATGACCAAGATCGATACATCATGTGGACCTCAACTAATTGAGTAACTAAAACTTTTTCTTTAGTCATGAAAACATATTAGAAATATATACATGAAGCATGAAACATCATAGATAATAATGCTTAGATTCAAAATCCATGGGTTATCTCTATTATTTTCCATTAGCATATATAAGATAAATGATTTTAAATTTCATAAACATCAAATGATAATCATAAATGAGTATTTTTAAATATTTGATAAGCATATCACCATCCAAATAAGCATAATTGTAAACATATAGTTCTAACCATTATTATGCAAAACGTTCAATCATAGAGTGAAAGTATAATCATCTGAGAGGGTATTACATAGTGTGTTGGTGTTTCCTCATTTAGTTCATCATTGGCTTAATGGAGTAACATATTGCAATTCTTGATGATGTTGTAGTGACACATATGTGTATCTATGGATGAAGATTTGGGTCCCATCTAAGTCTTGGCCAACCTGATTTGGATCACATTGGATTTTGAGCATAATATTTATATCTTTTATTATATTAGGTCTTGGCCAACCTAGTGGTTGATTATTCTTTGTAATTGTTATAAATGAGAGATCACTTTGTAATTGTGTAAAGGAGTGAGAGTGAGAGTGAGAGAGATGCTTGTGCTTGTATTATGTATTTGTGGAAGATTTTGTACTTCATTGGAATTTTTTGGCATAGGAGATGCTATTTGTAAATTTGATTGTAAAGGACTATATATCTACCCAATTATAATTCTAGATAGATTGGTGAACCTGATTGAGGTCCAAATCTGAGATTGTATTACAAGAAGTGAGCTCTGGAAAGTGTTCTTACTGATTTGGTTGTAAGCCTTTGGTTGCTAGTGCATCCTTTTTTCTCCATTTTCTCTTTAGTGGGTAGCACTTTCAATAATGTACATTCATCTAGTGGGTTTGACTCCCACTAGGGTTTTCCCTTAAGTAGGTTTCCTCGAGAAAAAATCTTGTTGTTTTGTGTTATGTGTTGTGGATCTTACATTACTATTTATCTTTCATATCTAAGTGATTAAAGTGGAATTATAAGTAATAGGTACACAAAACTAATTCATCCCTCCCCCTATCAGTTGTACTTGCCTCCTTTTAAGTCTAACATACCCATCCTCAAGAAGTTGGTTCGATTCTATTTTCCATAAAAAAAAATACTCACATAACTCCAAATTGATGAGCTAATACCCAAAAGTTGATCTTGTTGATGTATAACATCTAGACCCTTGTTACTCATGTGTTTGAGTGATAGAGTACACCCTAGTGTGCTTGCACAACTTCCCTAGGACACTAAGTGTTCCCAATTATTCCCAAGACCCTATGCTTTCTTCTAGGATCTTCTAAGTCCTTACTTAACTAGTTCTTGACTTCTTCTATACCTCACTAATAATTTCCAACTATTTTTCTTCACTAGGGGTGTCTACCAACAAGTCTTTCACCATTTATTTTCTCCTTCTTGGATGACTCCAATTATCTTCTTAATTCCATCACTTGGCAAGTGTTTACAAGCGATATGGTTTGTTCTAGTCTTCTTCTTGGACTTAATAGGATCCCATTATGTTATGGTATCATTACATTCATAAACAATCTCTGAAATCTCTAGGAATCTTGGCTTTTAGGCCTAGTTCTCCTACTAGCCCTATCTGACTAGTTTTTCCCACTTCTTTCAAATATATTCCAAAAAACCCTAAAAAAAAATATGATATTTGAGAAACCTTTTCAAAGACATGAAATATTTTTTAGCTCTTAAGGTTCCATAGTATCTATATAGTGGATTCCTAGAATTAAGGGCAACTAGGGCTAATTAGGCTATTCAGGACCAATCAAGTCACTTAAGCTTGAAAAAGTACCCAAATTGATTGGGAAAATCCTATTCTTCTTATGAGGCCTCCGTATGACCCCAATTATTATAAAACTACTCTCTATTTCACTCTTCATATCATACCCTTGCATTCAAACACAATTTGATCATTGACAAGCACCTAACCTGGTACCCTGGACTCGCCTAGGGCTTGTCATTAAAAATAGTTAAAGTTATTCTCAAAGATCCTCATTCATTATTTAAACTATGAAAGGGATCCCCTATCATATTCTCCATGTCCATGATGAAATACATGGTAGAGATCTATGGGGGAGCCATTTTCCTCAAAACTATCTCAACAAAACCAATAAACTATAACCTAACAAAATACTTTACAATCCTATAAAAATGAACACTAAGAAACTTCTAATCAAAGTAAAATGTACAATAACTAGGCTAACTAAAAGAATCCAGCTCAAGATTGAGTGATTCAACTCATTAAAGAACTTAGAATAAATTAAAAAAAACATAGTGCACACGAACTCAGTATTATAGAGCAACTTCAGACAAATTCAAAAATCTTTTTTATGCCATCTAACCTAGGGAAATGGACCTCCTTATGGTTTAATATGCCTTTTCCATTATTTTAGGCTGGTTACAATAACTAACTTGTGTACACTCAAATGTGCACTTCTCTAAGTCATTAATTCCAAGAGCATCCATGGATTGGAAGCCTTAAGAAAGCAACCTAGAGCTCCCTAGGCATGGAGTGAAAGGGTGTTTGAAGGCTCTCAGCTAGAGCTATTAAGCATGTAACCTATCTTATTAAACCATGCAATGGGAGATTCAAAGAGACAAGGGAAAGAGTGCTAATATCTTCAAGAATCAAGATGAGAATGCTATGCAAGCTATGCTAAGATGAAAATGAAATAATGCACCTATGCTATGAAAATGAAAGTATTACAAGCCTTTCCTAATTAAGCTATATGAGTTAATCTAGAACATGAAAGGAAATCTAAGCTAAGAATGCATTAAAAGGAAACTATGATCTTATTATGAGGACTATGATGCAATAAGATCTCTAAGAGCTCCAAGAAACCTACAGCATAACATTAGCAATAATGGATTGGATCCCTAAAATGGGAAGAGAGCTCTCCTTTTATAGAAAATGAGAATAACAGAAGGTGGAGATTAAGAGGCAAAATATTTAATCAAGGATGGAGCTTGAAGAGGGACCAATCCTTGTGCACAAATCTCCTCCAATGAGAAATAAGTGTTGACTTTTGTGCCCCATGTGAGACAAAAAGGCCTTTTTCCCTTTTTATAAAATAAGAATAATGTTTTATTTGTGCAAATTAGGATAAGGGGAAAGTGGGGACTTTTTATTTAATAAAAGGGGAGGGAATTCTTTTTAATTAAATAGAGACATAGGATAAAATGGTTAATCCATAGAATATAATTGAATAAATGATAGAATTAGGATTTGATCAAAGAAATTGATTTAATTTTAAAAATATTGATTCAAAAAATTTGATAAATTGGTTCATCATTTGATAATTTGAATAATGGGGCCCAAAGTCTAGGCGACCATTTTAGGGTGCATACATTTTCCCCTCTTTGACTAATGTGAGGGCGATTTGGGATCACATGTAGTCAAAGAATGAAGTTGAAATGTGAGATTGATTTGGGATCACAAAACAACCCAAATGTGTGTTTGACAGATGGTAACACATCAGGACAAAGATACACTTGATTGAAAAAGAAAAGGCCAACACCCCTATAAATAGGTAATTGTCAAGTCTCAGATAAGAGATAAGCATCTCAAGGTTTGATTGATAAAGTTGAATAAAGATTTGAACTTTGATAGGTACTGCCGCCTCGAGATCAGAATCAAAATTGGGATAGAGGAGAAATAGTAAATTGATAAATTGGATCAAATCACTAGCAATCATAATCGAAGATGAAAGATAATAGAATAACCATCAAGTAGTGAAGATATGCTCTACTTTGACTAGGTTTGACTGAGAAAGATATAGGATAAAAATGAAGTCAACCTTAGAGAGATGAAATGAAGGAGATGAATGAAAGACTAGAAGGTTGAAAGAGATGGGGATGAAGAAATGAAGATGCCCCAGCAAAGATAGAAGGATCAGTCCTCAAACAGTGAGCCAACTATGCAGAAGAAAGAGAAAATTTTGAAATGCATTTTTGACTATGAAGATGAACTCAGATTTCGATTTCAATCCCAAAAATGAATCCAGGACATTGACATTAGCTAGGGGTGCAATTTTTATGAAATTCTGAGGAGTTTTGAAAATCAAGTCAAAAAGTCAAAATGCTATATAAGGGGTAAAAAGGTCATTTTCAAAGTCATTTGTCTTATTGTGCTTTTGAGAACTTTGAGAGATTAGAGAGAGAATATGGCTCAGTAGGTAGTGATTCTAATCCATAGGCATCAATTCAAGCATGGTCGATTTCACAACTAGCCTCCTCACTATGGTGCCCTAGTAAGTTTTCAGAAAAACTCTCCTTTTGAGTCATTTATGAGCTATTTATTGCATTTAAAACATGTTTTGAAAATATTTCAAATTTTACAAATGCAAAATGTCGTGCAATACTTTTAAAGTATCGCACACTAGTTATACATTGTATCATGTGATACTTTGTAAGCTAAGAAAATATCACATGACCTTCCAAGAAAGCATCACACGATGCTTGACGAAATGTCATATGATATTGGGTGAACTATCGCACTGGGAGAAAGTATCACACCACTATGCAACAAAGTATCGCACAATACAATATCAACAAAAAGTATTGCAAGAGCATTATAAGAAGTATCATATAGATTAAATTTGAACAATATAACATGGGTATAGATAATTTGTGTTTGGTATTACGTGTACTAATTTTAGTCATCCATCATGATATGTTCTAACATCTAGTTTGGTTTTATGGATTGCAAGAGAACCTACCGGCATTGATTATCAGAGTGTTGAGAGTGGTTGGACTATGCTATATCTAGGATCTTGATGATCCAGGTTGACAGGATTTGGGTAGGATGGGATTTGGGTTCCTGCTGGATATGCCCGATATATGGGAAACCACAATTTGCTGATGGCCCTAGCAGAGAGGTGGCATAGTGACCACAACACCTTTCATTTTTTGATTGGAGGGGCATTTATTACTTTAGAGGCTATCTATAGGATCCTATGGGTACCTAGCCATGGTGATCCAGTGAGTATAATCATGTTTATAGATTTTTAAAAAATGTAATGTTTCCATATGATGAAAAATGACATGATTTTGTGTTGGCATAGGTATATTATGATTATAACTCGACATATGGGAGATAGGCCATCTAGGACCTATTCTAGGATGTGATGATCATTGATAGACACATCAGTTGGAACCAGCTGGTTGAGGAGTATGACAGGGATTACCTAGTGGCCTACATTGTATGTTCTATAGTTGCACAAGCCCTTATCACTGATAGGAGCCAGAGAGGGTTCCCATTAGGCTGGGGTTAGTTGGTTTTAGATTTGATAGCACACCCTAGATGGATGGCATGGGGCCTAGCCATCCTGGCAGATATGTACCATGAGCTCCATGAGATAGTTTATAGGGATGACAAGTCATGGGCATGCAGAGCTATTCTCACTCAGATATGGGCATGGGAGCACATTTCTATAGTGTGACCATGAGTATAGTCAAGGGAGTGAAGATGCCCCTATATCTACAGATATATAGGTTTTATCACACAGCCCCATAGAAGTGATCTTACATATTATAGGAGGCTTCTTGATGAGTTGACTACCTTTGAGTGGAGGCCATATAGGGTATGTGAGCAGTGGAGCGACAGGGATCGTGAGTTGGGATATATGCTATGTAGTTGACCACTACTTGATCCACACTCTAAGATATTTGAGAGGTTTTTGATTACTTGAGTCTGGAGGTAGTTTGGCCATTAGCAGAGGGTAGCAGTTGAGATGACTACTTATGCCAGGGTCAGGGATAACGAGAGACAAAGATGGTTGCCAATGCTAGACTATCAATAGGTAGCATAGGAGACTATAGGTATATGCAGGGAGCCATGGGATTACCTTCCTGATATGGCAGATGTAGGTGCAGATGCAGCCTACAAGGTAGAGCGGCGGAGACAACCATTCCCACAATTTACTATTCTAGATGCATAGCCATTGGCATAGGGTGGTGATGGGAGTGATGGGTATGGGGGAGATAGGGGAGGGATGAGGAGAGAGAGAGGATAGGGATGAAGATTAGGTGGCCAGAGATAGTCATAGATATAGGTTTCTAGTGATGAGGGAGAGGATGAGGTGGAGGTGAGACCAGTTCATTGCCAGGTGGATGCAGGGAAGGATCAACCTATAAGGAGGGGAGGGGAGGATCTTAGAGCTAGAGTATAGGACTTAGAGGCTGAGATTCAGTAGCTAAAGATCACTATTACCATGTGAGATCAGTATTTATTAGATGCATGAGCTGAGACAAATCGGTGAGAGAGGGTAGCATAGGCTGATGTCGCAGAGATTTGAAGGGAGGCAACACAAGCTACATATTATCATGGATTATATATAGCATCTATACCTAAGGGGAAAAGAGTGCCACTCTACTCAAAGAGAGCAAGAAGATCTAATATGGTACCAGATAGAGTGATAGCACCACCTCCACCACCACCACGTGATGGAGAGAGTTAGACTTAGGTCTAGGATTTAAAAGTATGGATTCACATCTTGGGACATTATCCAGATTTTGGATCCCACTTTGTACTTTGTATCATCACACACACACACACATATATGAGATTTACTAGATTTTTTATGTATCTTGTGTACTTGTCCCACTTGTGATGGATATTTCAGTTTCATTATCTTGTTATATAGCTCAAATGTATGTTTAGAAATGTTTATAAATGCTCATGTATAATCTCTCTCATGGATGTATGTTTGATTCTCATGTTAGGATATAGAATCATGTTTTTAAAAATGATCTCTTTATGATATATATGTGATGATAAGATTAACCCCTTGTCATGATTGGAAAAGGATGTGATGTGAAAGACAAGGAGTGAAAGATATGATCGAGAAGAAGTGAAAGATGAGTGTAGTTGACTGACAAGTCCGTGAAAGATGAAAGGAGATCTCTCTCCATATGCAAGATGCAAAAACTAAACTAATATGAATCTGAGAATGTAAGCTACTATGAAAAGTGGTTTACTTGCAAGGTCACAAATCCATTAGTCTCTAATAATTATCATCGAGCTTTATTGGTAGCCTCACAAGATCACACAATACGCACTAGTATAACTATGAGTATATAAATATGATCTATATCAGATAGATGTGCGGGAATCCCACCTAAGCACTGAAGACATATAGGTCAAGATGACTAGTGCAGTGAGGTTCCCTAAGTTTTTTATAGCAAGATTATGCTCGCATCGAGACACAAGAAAGTCAAGATGACTAGAAGTATGCACTCGCAAAAATCAGTCAAGGATAATACATTGTAGATCCTAGTGTTAAGTGGACAAGCATGAATGCTCATGATAGTTAGGATCAACAAAATATACCCACAGGTAGAAAAATAAATAGAACATGTCCTCATGCCCCCATTCTTCTAGCTCGGCATCATCAAAAACTATTAGGGAGAGAACACTCATCAAAGAAATCATCATAGACAACACACAAAGAAATAAAGTCAAACAAATCTCAATGAGTCAAGTGTTTAAGTGCATGTGTATAGGTCATAGATTCAAACATTGAGTATCGCATTTTCCAGTGAGAAATATCGCATCATTCTAGACTGTGGGTAAGATATCTGATAAGTGTTGAGAAACACTTGACGCTAGGGAAGTGTTGAAAAACATAGTTGGGGTGGTGTTGAGAAACACCATTTGTAAGGTGGCCCAAAGACTAATGTATCCAAGAGACTAAAATTGACACAGCTATGCCCCCTAGACAAAGACAAAGACCAATTCCAAACCAAGGAAACAAGGACAAGGCATGATGGAGGAAGGCTAAGTGTCGAGGACACATACTAAGAAACAGGTGTGTAAAAACCTCAAGTAGCACCTATTTCTAGGTTTTCATCACTTGGCAGTTTTTTGACCTTTTTTTTTTTTCAATTTTTTGGTATTTTTGCTACCAAGGCGCCTATTTCCAAGTTTTTACCAAGGCACTTTTTCTATTTTTTTGAATTTTTTTGCAATTTTTAGATTTTTTTGATTTTTGGAATATATAATTTTTTTGGATTTTTTTAGGATCAATAAGTATGAACAAAGGATGCCCCCAGATAGAATGAGCATCATGGATAGAACTTCTTTAGGTGCAAGACATTGATAGGATCAAGGAGTTGCTCTCCCTCTTTAATAGATAGTAAATAAGCACCTGTCCCAAAAGTTTTTGTAATGATATAGGGTCCAAGCCAATTAGGTTCAAATTTGCCCTTTTGTTCTCTATGTTGTTGATTTTTAGGATTTTTGCATAGGAAAAGATCTCCCACTTGAAATTCTCTAAGGTAAACCTTCTTATTGAAAGCTTTGGACATGCGCTTTTGGTAAACTCTCATCTGATCAAATGATGCTTTACGTTTCTCATCAAGAAGTTCTATCTCTTGGAGTCTCATGGCATGATAGTCTTCATCTGTGACTAGACCTTTGAGAGAGACTCTAAGTGAAGGGATCTCAACTTCTAAAGGTAACACTACTTCAGCACTGTATGTAAGAGCAAAAGGAGTAGCCCCAGTTGGAGTACAAATACTCATTCTATAAGCCCAAAAGGCCAAATTTATCTATAGATGCCAATCTCTACCATTCTTATGAACTATTCTATAGAGGATTTTGAGAATGGTTTTATTTGAAGCCTCTTCTTAACAATTTCCTTGTGGGAAGTAAATGGAGGACCAATGCTATTTTATCTTGAATTTCTTGCAGAGTTGCTTAAGGTCCTTATTTTTAAACTAACCTCCATTTTCAGTGATAATCTTAGAGGGTACACCATACCGATAGATGATATGGTTGAGGATGAATAAAGAAACTATCTTTCCCAAGGCAATAGAAAGTGGGACAGCTTCTACCCATTTTGTAAAGTAGTCAGTAGCAGTGATGATAAATCTGTGTCCACTTGATGAGTTGGGATGAATCTGCCCAATAAGGTCAAAGGCCCAGCACTAAAATGGCCAATGAGATATAGAAGGAATAAGCTCCCTACCTAGAGCATGTATCATGTTTCCATGTTTTTGACACTTTTCACATGATTTAGCAAAAGCTACTGCATCCATCTGCATGATAGGCCAATAGTACCCTACCCTAAGCAACCTTTGGGCCATAGAAAGACCATTGGAATGTCCCCCATAGATGCCCTTGTGAATTTCAACTAACGCTTGATTGGATTCCTCCTTTTCTAGGCACCTAAGAAGTGTCCTGTCTAGACCCCTCCTATACAAATCACCAGAGATAAGGGTATGGTGAGAGGCATTTTGGGTAAGGTTTCTTTGTTTAGACCAATTAAAGGTTTCAAGAATAATGCCATCATGAAAGTATGAGTAAATGGCACCATAACGAGAGGATTCATGACCAACAAGGGTACAAATAACATGGCTTTCTTGGGAGTCATAGATAGGGTAGTGTAGCTCTTCCACCAAGAATTCAAATCTAGATTTGTGCTACTCTAACTGAAGAAGTGAAGCTAGTGTAGCCATAGCATCAGCTACTTTATTTTCTTCTCTAGGGATTTTCTGAAATGTGACAAATGTGAAATATCATCTTAAGGAATCAACCATTTTTTTGTAAGGTACTAGTTTGTCATCTTTTGTTTGATAGTCTTCATTAACTTGGTTGATTATCAGTTGTGAATCCCCATAAATGTGCAATTATGTGATTCTCCATTCTATGGAAAACTTTAGTCCATTTTTCAAGGCTTCATATTCAACTATGTTGTTTGTACATGGGAACAATAGCTTGTAGGACACCCATGAGGAGAAACAAACAACACACCAACTCCTGAACCATTTTGCATGAAAGACCCATCAAAGAACATCTTCCATGTTCTCTCAATTATGTACATGAGGTGCTCATTTGGAAAGTTAACTTGAATAGGCACATTATCTTGAATAGGGAAGTTAGCCAATTGATTGGCTATGGCTTGTCCTTTGATTGCCTTGCACTCAACATACTGGATGTTAAATTTTGAAAGAATCATCATCCATTTAGCAAGTCTACCTATGAGAGTATCCTTATTGAGTAAATACTTGAGAGGATCAATTTTAGCTATGAGGTGCATTGTATGTGCAAGCATGTAGTGTCTCAACTTTTGGGCAATAAACACCACTGCAAGACAAGCCTTTTCAATACTTGTATAGTTAACCTCATATGACACAAGAGTATAGTTGATGTAATATATGGCTCTTTCTTTCCCATTTTCATCAATTTGAGCCAATAATGCCCCCAAGGAGGATTTATTTGCTGAGACATATAAAATAGGTGGTTTTCCTAGGATAGGAGGCATTAAGATGGGAGGATTTGCCAAGTACTCCTTGATTTGGTCCATACTCTTTTGACATTCTTCATTCTCGACACATTGGACTCCTTTATGTAGGTTCTTATTGAAGGGTTGAGCTCTATCCACCAATTGGGAAATGAACCTCCTTATAGACTCAAGGCATCCTTACAGACTCCTCATTTGATTGATGTTTTTAGGAGGTGGCATATCCATGATCACTTGAACCTTTTCAGTATCTACCTCTATGCCTTTTGCTGAAATAATGAAGTGTAGCAATTTTCCTAAGGTAACACCAAATGCACACTTTTTTGGATTTAATCTAAGTTGGAACTATTCCATTCAATCTAGAATGACTTCTAAATCATCCAAATGTGTGTCTCTCTTTTTAGATTTAGCCAAGGTGTCATCCACATAATCTTCCATATTCTTATGCATCATGTCATAAAAGATAGTTGTCATAGCTCTTTGGTAGGTAGCTCCTGCATTTTTTAATCCAAAAGGCAATAGGTGCCCCATGTGCAAGTGAATGCAATCTTTTCTTGATCTTCAAGAGCTATCTTGATTTGATTATACCCAGAAAAACCATCCATCAAGGAATAGATCTCATATCCCGTGGTCATGTCCATTATCATGTCTATGTTAGGGAGTGGAAAATCATCTTTTGGGCATGCTCTATTGAGATCTCTAAAGTTTGTGTAGATTCAAATGGATTTGCTATGTTTTGAGACTAGTAAAATATTTGATATCCAATTGACATAATCAATAGCCCTTATGAATCATGCACTAAGGATCTTCTCTAATTTTGCTTTCACTAGAAGAGCTATGTGAGGGTGCATTTTCCTCAATTTTTGTTTGACTAGTTTTATACCTAGAGCTATGGACAAATGGTGTATAATGAGATTAGTGTCCAATCCTGGCATATCTGAATAATTCCAAGAAAATTTTATCTTCTTTCTTTGTAAGAATTTGGTGTAGGCTTCCCTTTCTTGTGTCAACAAAGACTGAGCCAAGTGCACTACTTGTGGAGTTTCATCTATACCCAAGTTGCCTGCTTGTGTTGGCTCAACAAGCACTAAAAATCTATCTTAAAAATAACTTGGAAGATGATCAAGTACCTCATCCTTGGGTGCCTTAGAGAGGTTTTCACCTTTGGATATGTCATTTCTTTTTACTATTTTTGGTTCTGACACCGCCACATAGTGGTTTTTGCCATCATAACTCTTATTCTTTTTATTTTGTTTTTTGACTGAGGTACTTAATGTTTGGCTCTATCATGCTTGTATCCAATTCACTGGTGGAAGAGACTACAAGTTCAATTGCATTCAAGTAATAGGTTATCTCATAGTCATTCTGGAAAGTTAGGAGCTCAGGCTCTTGGTAACGTTGGGACCAATCGATAAGATGAGGATGAGCAAGGGGTAGGTCAATGACTGGTTCAAGATTTTTGATGCAAATAGGGTCATCTCTGGTGACCAAAGAGTTGGAGTTTTTTGAGTATCCTTCTAAGCTACTCACATCAGGATTAGTCCTATCAAGTGAAGAATCATCCACTAAAGCAACCTATGGATTCAAATCCTCTAGTCTTACACACAACTTGTTAGCTACCTCAAGTTGAGAACTATAAGTATGGATCATATCAACATCCATGTCAACTGTAGAAGCATCAGAGAGAGAGTCCCACTCATACTCATGTGAATCTATGTCTAAATCTAACTCATCATGATCTATGTTTGCCACTGTCGCATGAGCAACTAGGCTATTAGAATCTCCCTAAAGGAGATTAGTGGAAGGGACCTCATCCACACACATACCCTATTGATTTGTCAAATTGGGCCTATATTCTATTTCATCATCACTATCTGACTCATCAAGGATAGGAGTAGTGTTCTTGTTATGATTCTCAAATCCTAGGCCAATTGTCTCCTTAGACTTGCATCTAAAAAGAGCATGGTCAAGAGGTTCATCCCTAGCATCCAATCGATGACTAAGAGGGCCATGTCTTGGATAACCCATATTTTTTAGGAGAGTATGCCCTCTTCCATAGACCTTAGGAGAGGGAGAGAAGTTCTCATTATGCATTTATTTGTCTTCTCTATAGATCCAGTCCTTGATAGCTACCTCTTCTTTCTCATCTTGTATAGGTACCGAGGATTCTAAAAATGTGCCAAACAAAGTCATGGTAGAAGGAGAAGGTTTCATCTCGTGTGAAGGCCTACCATAAGACCTAGGTGAAATTGGAATCTTTGCAAAGGAGTCAAGCTGATATCCTCCCTTACCAAGGTCTAATGTCTTGAATTTACTTGTGCACTCTGATAGGGTTGCATTGATATCCTCTACTTCTTTGTTTAGGGGGACATGAGTCCCTACTAAAATGGCATTAACAGATAAAGTACTATCACCTACTATGCAAACTTCTACTCCATTGTAGGGGAACTTAACACATTGGTGATAGGTAGATGATACTACTTGCATGTCATGAATCCATGGTCTACCAAGTAAAATGTTGTATGTGAGGGGTCTAGGATCAAAAATTTGAAACAAGATATCCTTCTCAATAGGACCAATCCTAATAGGAAGAATGGCCAACCCTGAGCTTCTTTATACCTCATCATAGGCTTTTATAGTGATCTTCTTCCTAGTATCTATCACCTGCTTAAAGTAACCCAAAGTCTTTAAAAGACTGAAAGAATAGATATTGAGCCTATTAGCCCCATCTATCAACACACACTTGACATGGGTTTTTTGGATAATGAATTTTATGTGAAGGGTGAGATTGTGTGGGTGGCTCAAATCTTTGTCATCTTCCTCTGAAAAGGTTAGGTAGTGAGGGCTAGCAATATGATTGACCATGCTTTGGAATTGATCAACATTTAGGTTATTGGGAACATTTTCTATGCGCAAAGCATCCTCAAGGACTTTCTTATGCCTAGGGGACAATTCTAAAAGCTCCAAAATTGAAATTTGAGTTGGGGTCCTTTGCAGTTGCTCAACAAGGTTATAGCTCATCTTGGGATTCACAATTTTTTTTGTGGTTACATTCTTGGATGCCACTTGCTTTGACTTATTGGGCTGACTTGAACTGGACCCTTTAATGACAACAAGGCCTTGACTTCTGGTGACAACATTGAGAGATTGGGATGACATCCTAGAGTGAGGACCCCTTAACACCACAATAGGTTCTTCATTGAAGATAGGAGGAGAGTCCATATCATAACCATAGGGATCCTTTTTCCTCATCATGTTGACACTTTCTTCCACAACTTCAAGCATATTAACAACATTTTGCACCCCTATGTAAGTGTAGTTGATTTCAGCCTTGCCATTCTTTGGTTTAGAGGTCTCCCCCTTCTCATATTTGGGCAAGGGTTCTTTGAAAGCCTTATGGTCTGCATTGGTGTTTAAACCATCCACTTTGAGTTTCCCACTCTCAATGAGGTCTTGGATGATGTGCTTTAGTTTCCAACAATTCTCAATAGTGTCCAACGCCATTATGAAACTTACAAAAAGATTTTTCATCCCACCAATGTGGCTTGACATTAGGTATGTAGTGCTTTGTGGGGTCTTGAGGATGCATAAGATTGCTGGGAATACACGTTTTGAAGATATCCTCATATGAGTCACCAAGTTTTGTAAATTGAAACCTTTCCTTCTTAGACTTGTCTTCGTTTCTTGGTTTTCTCTCTTGTTGATTAGGTGCATTGAGTTTCATAGCTTGGACAACACTAGCCAAGTGAAGAATAGCTTGATCCTTAGGTTGAGAGGAGTCCACAACCTCATTGTTGACTCCTTTCTTGTTCCTATTCCAATGAGCATTCTTCCCTTTATCTTTATTAGGATTGTTGTTATTTTGACCATTGTTGTTATTATTTCCATGTCTGGTCAAAATTCCTTTCTCTCTCAAGACATCCTCAATTCTGCATGCGGTTTCAACCATTGCATCAAAGGAGTTAAAGACCATTTTCCTAAGTTTATACTGCATTTCAAGAACTAGATTACTAATAAGGATATCAATCTTCTCATCTTTAGGAATAGTTCTGGAGTAGCGAGCGCATTGGCATCTCCACCTTTACAAGAAGGTTACAAGGGACTCCCCTTGATTTTTCTTTAGGTTACATAGGTCTAACATGGTGATAGATCTCAAAAGATTGTAGGCAAAGTGTTGGACAAACCTATGAACAAGCTCTTTGAAGGTCTTGATGGGGGAAGTGATATTAGTGAACCATTCCATTGCTTGACCTTTGAGACTCCTTGGAAACAACCTCATAAGATAGGAGTCATCTTGATGAAATTCAAAGCCCATAATGTAGAATTGGGGCACATGGTCACGTGGATCCCCATTTCCATCATACATGTCATATTGGGGAAATTTCGCCTTTCTAGGAAAATATTTCATGCTCACACTCTTATAAAAAGGATTAGGAAAAATAGAGTCTAGTGAGAATGTACTCTTAGGTGCTAATAGTTTTTCCATCATATTATTCATTTGTCTAATCTCTTCTTCTTGTGATGGAATTTTCTTCTTAATCCTTTTATCCACATCAAAGTCATAAGGAACTCTAGCACCCTTGTTGATTAAGCTTTCTAGGAACTTGTCTTTGTTCTCTTCTAGATATCTCTCCACAGACTATTGGAAGAGTGGCTCTTGTTGCAACCTCATGAAATCTTGAGCATTGAGATCAAAATTTGAGCTACTACCTCCATGTTGGGAACCATGATGAGCATGTTGTGAAGGTGGTCTTGAGTTCCTAGGAGGTGTGTGTCTCCTATAATGAGCATGTTGTGAAATCCTTCTTCCTCTAGGACTAGGGGATCTTGAAGGGGTTCCTGAACGCCTTCTATGTCATGGACTCCTCGAAGGAGTAGATGGTGGGGATTTGTTCCCACTATTGAGGCCCCTGTTGTTGAATTGGGCATTAAGCTGTTGGGCCAATAGTCTATCTTGTTTCTCTTGAGAGGCTTTCCTTTCTAATTCCAACAAGGCTTGTCTCTATGCCTCTAGGAGTCTAAACCTCTCTTCTTTTGCAGCTTGTTCATCTAAAAAGGCTTTCTTTTCTCGCTCAATTCTATTTATCCTTTCACTTGTATACCTTGAGGTTGTTTGTAGAGGTGAACTTTGTCTCGAATGCTTAAACAAGTCATTGGTATACACTGCATTCACATGAGCATCACAAGGTTCATTGTTTTGGTCTTTGTGTTGTGACCATTCTTCTTGGTGAGCTTGTCTATTATACCTTTCATCCCTTTGATATGCATCCAAATATCTAGTATTGATAAGGGGTGAATCCGGTTGATTGTCATGAGAGGAATTACCAAATAGAATGTTGTCCTTATGTCTCTCAAATATCTCATCAAGATTTTTGTCCATTACTTCTCTCTCCCATCAGATCATCATGCAACTCATGTCCATACCTGAGTTAGAGGATGCAAAGGGGGTACTCAATTCACTAAGAGTGCTCTTAGGATTAAACCAAACTTCAGACTTGCTCTTAGGTGATTTGTCAAACATAGGCTCTTTACCTTTATGCTTTTGGCAAGTTTGAACAGGGGGTAATTGGTTAAAGACTATCTAAGGTCATTTTCCTTGATTCACTTGATACCTTTTCGTAACTGACATGAAAGGAAGAAGTACTTGGTGATAAGATGATCCTAAGAGATGTTGGTATCAAACTAGGATAGTAGAAGCATTCACTTGTCCGAAAAGAGGTGATAAGATAGAATGTTTGCAAAAGGTGTAAGTCAACACTACCACAGAGGTGCCCAACAATCAAGTGAATACCCTAACACATAAGGATCAAGAGGATGATCTTACCCAAGTTATATTTGATTAGATCTAAATTTGGATGGAAATGAATGGACAAGAGATTACTAACACTCTCCAAGTGTGTTATCAAAGAATCTAAAGGTTTTTCTTCTTCACAAGGATGATTTCTAACTTGTTGATTCTAAACAAGATTACTTGTAAAATCAAAGATCACTAATCAAAGGGTCAAATCACAAGAATCCCACATGCAAACAGGCTTCCAATAATGGGACAAACAACCTAATCTAACTGGGATCAACCAAAGGAGACCGAAAATAGGATCAGGTCACTAGATAACAAATTGGCTTTGTGCAATAGTTCGCAGGGTATCAGCATGATAAAATATATTAGGATGATATTTCACAGGAAACGATGCAATAAACTCTAGATAGTTAGTGCAATAAAGTATATAGTGTGCATGAGATGAAAAACTAGGAATGATGTATTGCATGATAATATCTAGGCAAGTGATGTGATAGTTATCTAATGTCGTACGACTCTTGACCAGTGAGTGTGAAAAAATCTATTTTAAGGGCAATTTGGTCAATGTTTTGATTTGGCAAGTTTGATTTCACAGTTCAGAATACAGTAATAGCAGATAATAGACAAGTTTGCAAATAGTAGGTGATCAAATGTGTCATCAAACACTTGAACAAGGGAAAAAGAAACCTTGTCAAGACAAGAAATTGTGATATCAAAACTAAAAATCCTATGAGTACTACCATGATGTTTGTTGTTTGAGAATGTTTACATGAGTAGATCATAGTGAGAACACTTCAAGCACTTTCTAGCTTAAAAAGACAAAGGCTCAATACTTAACAACTTGGCCCACACTTGATGTCCCATCACCTCACACAAAGTGGTTGTCCACAATAGATATTGGCTTTGTCATGGAAGTGCTAATGATGCAACCAAAGGAACACAAATGGTGAGTAGTCTTGGGGTGATCTGGGTTAGTCCACTAGGATAAATCCTTGCACCAAGAAGTTAAGCAGCAAAATCGGGTAGCTTCTATCTATGGTTTGTAATAAGGGCTTCCGTTCATAATACCCCTCTTGCTCCCCAAAGGGACTCCTTACCTTGTGGCAAGTAACGGACCTCGCGGCCACAAGAGTACCTTAAGCATTCTTGCTTAGCATTTTCCTCATGGTCACAATCCCATAAGTACTCACACCAAGCGAAGACAAGTACTACATCTACCAAGGTTTTGTGTCCTTGATAGCATTGATTTTATAGTGGGTCAGAATAGCTCAGTATTAGCTTGTCCCCACTTGGTTCGTTCCTCTTGATTTCTCAAGAGTAGGCCCACTAAAGGATTCCAAAACTAAACAAGTAGTGGATCAACCTTTGAGTGTCAAGATTTCTAGTTCATCTCAAGAGTGAAGAGCATACTCTCCTAACTCAAAAGTTTCTCCCAAACACACCAAGCAAAGTTCAATTTATCTTCTTGCTTTCAAAATCTAAAGATGGGTTAGGATTTCTAGTTCACCACAAGGGTGAAGAGCATAATTTCCTACCACCAAAAGACTCCTACAACAAGATATTAAGTGCCTAGAAAGAAACAGCTAGTATAATGTTGCACTTAAAATAAAAGAAATGAACAAGCACTTGATTGTTTTTATGCTTTGGGTAGCCCTTCAAAAATGATTAGTAGCCCTTGTGCATTTGAAGCTTTGACATGCATTCTTTTGAGAAAATATTTCAAGCAATGAGGGCACACCTACAAGCACAACTTGTTAGCCCCACAATGGTTAGCACATACAAATCAAATAATTCTGGAAATGAAACTCTATCCTAACATAGCAGATTAAAACCAGAAAGCCAAAAATTTGAATCTTGCAAGCTAAAAGATCTAAAAATAGTCACTTCCAGGTCTGGGTGATAGTTGTTGTTAGAAAAAGATCGTACGATACTTCACATTATATGGGTATGATACTTTTTCTCTATGTTATAGTTCGCATTGTGTCCAGATGATGAATTCCTATATGTCTTCGCGACAAAAACCTATATGGTCGTATGATACTTTTACTGGAAAAGTATTGCACGAGTATATAATAAAATATTGCATGATACTGGAAGACTGTCATATGATAATATGTCAAAAAAATAGAAAACAGAGTCGAAACAACAAGCAAATATTGACACAAAATTAGTGATAATGCATGAAAATAAAAGGCAAAATAGAGCTATTCTACCCTACAGTGGGTGCCAAAAATGTACACTCAAAATGTGCACTTCTCTAAGTCATTACTTCCAAGAGTATCCATGGATTGGAAGCCTTGAGAAAGCAACCTAGAGCTCCCTAAGCATGGAGTGCAAGGGTGTTTGAAGGATCTCAGCTAGAGCTATTAAGCATGTAACCTTGCTTCTTAAAACTTGCAATGGGAGATTCAAAGAGGCAAGGGAAAGAGTGCCAATATCTTCAAGAATCAAGATGAGAATGCTATGCAAGCTATGCTAAGATGAAAATGCAAGAATGCAACTATGCTATGAAAATGAAAATATTACAAGCCTTTCCTAATTAATCTATATGAGTTAAGCTAGAACATGAAAGGAAATCTAAGCTAAGAATGCATGAAAAGGAAACTATGATGCTATTATGAGGAATATGATGCAATAAGATCTCCAAGAGCTCTAAGAAACTTGCAGCATAACATTAGCAATAATGGATTGGATCCCTAAAATGGGAAGAGAGCTCTCCTTTTATAGAAAATGAGAATAACGGATGGTGGAGATTAAGAGGCAAAAGATTTAATCAAGGATGGAGTTTGAAGAGGGATTAATCCTTGTGCACAAATATCCTCCAATGAGAAATAAGTGTTGACTTTTGTGCCCCATGTGAGACAAAAAGGCCTTTTTCCCTTTTTATAAAATAAGAATAATGCTTTATTTGTGCAACTTATGATAAGTGGGGACCTTTTATTTGATAAAATGGGAGGGAATTATTTTTAATTAAATAGAGACTTAGGATAAAATCGTTAATCCATAGATATAATCGAATAAATGATAGAATTAGGATTTGATTAAAGAAATTGATTTAATTTTAAAAATATTGATTCAGGAAATTTGATAAATTGGTTCATCATTTGATAAATTGAATAATGGGGCCCAAAGTCTGGGAAACCATTTTAGGGTGCATACAACCTATCCCCTCATCGAATGGAATCCAAACTTGACAATGTTGTCGAGTAACATTGCAAAGTTGCAAATGTTGTCATGCAACATTTTTGCCAACTTTTTGATTTTTTCTTTCAACTTAAATCTATGACCTCTAACATATCCCAACTGATGTAAAAACATCTTAGAGGCAATGTTAGGCTCAAATTAAATATTTATTAATCTTTTTATGTTTTTAGACGCAAATTGCTAGGGTAACTAACTACAACACTCAAACACTTAACCGAAAGAAAACTATTAGGATGGATTGAACCTAGTATAATCCACCTTGAAACCTAAAATCAAGACCTTATTGAATCAAATAAAAGACTCTTGGCTTGGATAAGGTCAGTACAAGCCACAACAAAACTTAGAACTAGGAGTTAGCCTAGGTGCTCCTGCACCATGCTCCCCAAACAACAGATTTTAATCCACCCTTGGATTGAGTAAGTTGGAATCAATGCCCAACTTCTTAAACTCTGTCACCTTGATCCAAGTAGCCTTTGCATCTCCTTGGTCATCCCACTTTACTATATTCTTATAGTAAGTCTTGTGCCTATTTTGTTTGTAGACCCTTGAATCTAGTACATTCTCTACTTTCTTGGATGGTGTAGGGGGTAATTTTAGATCCTCCACCTCTTGAATAAATTTAGTAAGAATTTGATCTAGATTAGGGATAGGACCCTTGTACAAGAATAGATCTACAACACTAAACACTAGAGATAATCCACTATCTTCTAGAAGTTCCACTTTATATGCATTATTTCCATACTTAGCCAGTATTGTGCATGGTCCTAATCTCCTCATCTGTAGCTTATTGGGAAATCCCTTCTACAACATTTCTTTGTTCAAATGGATCATTACAAGATCCCCCACTTGGAATTGAACATCCTTCTTTCTTTCATCAACTTTTTGCTTTACCTTTTCAATGTTCTCCATCAATGTCCTTCTCACTATATCATGTACCTCTTTCATTAAATGTCTAAAATCCTCTACATATCCACTCCCCTTATCTCCATCTTTTAACTCCCTGAGCTCAAATATCCCTCTAGGGTGCAATCCATAAACTATTTCAAAGGGGCTCATTCCAATTGTCATGTTGACTATGTCATTATAGGCATATTCTTCCTATTCCAACAATTGGTCCCAAGATTAACCATATTATTTAGTGAGACACCTCAATAGGTTACCTAGTGTCCTATTCAAAACCTCATTTTGACCATCTATGTGAGGATAATAAGTATACCCAAAGGATAGATTGGTTCCCAATTTTTGCCATAGTGTCTTCCAAAAGTGGCTCATGAATTTTGTATCTCTATATGAAACTATGCTCAAGGGAAACCCATGGATTCTCACCACCTCTTTGAATAATAGGTGTGCTATTTGATTTTCATTGTGAACTATCTTGCATGGAACAAAATGGTCCATCTAACTAAATCTTTCTACTGCGACATATATACTATCAAATCCTAGTTTTTCCCTTGGCAAGCCTACAACAAAGTCCATGCTCAAACATTATGATAGCCTACTTGGAATGGGGAGAGGTTGATAAAGGCCTGCATTGGAAGATGTGCTTTTGGCTTTTTGACACACTACAAAACTCTCCACACACTATCTAATGTCTAAATTCATTCTTGGCCAAAATTAAAACCTCTGCACTAACTCTTCAGTTTTATTGAATCCAAAGTGATTGCTAAGTGCCCCATTATGCTTCTCTTGAATAAAATTTTCCCTAATTGACCCTCTAGGCACACATAATTGACTTCCTTTAAACAATAAGTCACTTTGCATAGTATATTCAGAAAAATCACCATGGAAGTGATTCTTGTACTCTCTTCATACCTTGTATATCTCTGTAAAGTCTTCATCCTTAGTGTATAAGTACTTAAAACTCTCAATACCCATGCTCTGCAATTGTACCTCTTTTACTATCAGAATCCTCCTACTTAGTGCATCTTCTACTTTATTCTGTAACTTTTTCTTATGGTTGATGTTGAAGGTGTAATCCTACAAGTATTCCTCCCATTTCATGTGCTTGTGACTAATCTTGTCTTTAGAATGGAGAAAACTAAGTCATGGTTGTCTCAATACACAACAAAGTCTTTTGGAAGAGAGTGGTGCATCCATTTCCTTAATGCTTGGACTAGGTCATACATCTCTAAATCATAAGAAGATTACTTCTTCTTTGCATCACTAAGCTGCTCATTGTGAAAAGCCACCGGTCTTCCTTCTTGGCTTAAGATAACCCCAATAGAAACATTGCTAGCATCACACTCCACTTTGAAGAGCTTTTGAAAACTAGGAAGAACTAGGATAGTTTGAGTAGCTATCATATTTTTCAGTGTCTCAAATCCTTTCTATACTTGTGGACTCAAAATAAATTTGGTCTTCATTCCACCCTTGATAGTGTTAAACATAGGAGCACAAATAGCACTAAATTGCTTGATTAATTTCCTATAATATTGTGTTGAGCAATGAAAGCTTCTCACCTCTATTTTAGTCTTTGGAGTAGGCCAATTAAGGATGTATTCCACCTTGTTTGGATCCATTTTTAGATTTCATTGAGACAACACAAACCCAAGGAACACTAGCTCCTGCTTCATGAACTCACACTTGTCCAAATTTATCATTAGTTTCTCCTCATGCAATGTCTTGAAAACAACTTGTAAATGTTTTAAATGTTCTTCTTTAGCCTTGCTAAAGATCAGTATATCATCTAAATATACCACAAAAAACTTACCAATGTAATCCTTTAAGACTTCGTTCATGAGCCTTATAAATGTGGATGGGGCATTGGATAGGCCAAATGGCATTACAAGCCATTCATACAAGCCATCTATAGTTTTAAAGGCAGTCTTCCATTCGTCCTCCTCTTTGATCCTAATTTGGTGATAACCACTCTTTAGGTCAATTTTTGTGAAGTACTTTGCATCCTCAAGATAGTCCACGAGGTCTTAAATTCTAGGAATGGGAAACCTATACTTAATGGTGATCATATTTATGGCCCTAGAATCAAAGAATAACCTACAAGTTCCTCCTTTTTTGGGCACTAGGACAATGGGAACAACACATGGACTTATGGTTTTCCTAATGAAACCTTGGTTTAGAAGTTCTTGGATTTGTTTGGCAATCTCCTTGTTTTGTTGAGGGTTCATCTTGTAAGAAGCTTTATTAGCAAGGGTGGCTCCATGTATAAAGTCTATTTGATGGCTAATAGTCCTCTTAGGAGGTAGGGAGGCTGGTTGCCCATCAGTCACAATGTATTTGCACTCCTTTAGCAACTCTTACACTTTCATTGGAATCTCTATCTTCTTTATTGTCTTCACCACATCTTCTTCTTTTGGCTTCAAAACTAAGGAAAATCCTACTCCCTCTCCTTCTTCTAGAGTTTCTGGGAACTCTTTTTCATTGACCATAAGGACATAAGGGTTTGTGGGCTTTACTTCTCCTTCTTCTAATAGTGACTATATCTTGAGAGTCACACCATCCTTTTTGAATGAGTATTCATTTTTGGCACCATTATGCATGTCCTTTCTATCAAATTACCATGGTCTTGTTACTAAAAGGTGATATGCATCCGCATGAAAGATGTCACATAGTACCTTGTCTTTATATCTTCCAATTGAGAAGTCCACCTGTGATTTCTCATTGACAAGGACATGTTGTCCCTTATTCAACCAAGTAACCTTATATGGGTTACTATATGGAATCCTCTTCATTTTTAGTTTGTTTATTTCCTCCTCTAACACAATAGTGTTAGTAGATCCCAAGTCAATAATGACTCTACACACTTTAACCATCATTTTGCACTTTCACTCTAAATAGTGATCTCCTATGGCTCAGTTCCCCTCTCACTAGTTCTTTAATCAGTGTTCTTCTCATCATTAAATTCTATCCCTCTTATAACTCTAAGGGTAGCTCAGGGTGTTTATTACCACCACTAGGTTCTTCTTGAACAACATTGACTCTTTTGTCACTCTCTTGGGAAGTCGGGCCTTTCACTGGACACCTATAGGTAGGGTGTCCCATTTGGTTGCAATGATAACACGTCATTTTTGAAAAATAGGAACCCCTTCCTTGACTATTGTTCCTTCCCCTCCAATTACTATTAGAGCCTCTTCCTTTATTGAAGCTTCCTCTACTTTAACTTCCCTCTTGTTGTTCAGTTAACTTAGTCTCTCCTTAAGCCTTTGATTCTGAACTTCTTCCACCATATCCTCATCTTTGGCCTCTACTATCTCTCCCTCTTCGTCGCCCTCTACTATTACTTGTGTCTTGTTTCTTCTTTAACTTCTCTTCCACCTTAACTACAAGTTTTTGGAACCTTTGAATAGTGGTAGGGGTTAGTAAACTCATTTCATCTTGAATGGCCCATCTTAGACCATTAAAGTATCTAGCAACTTTCACACTTTCATTTTCTACAACTCTTGACCTCATACACAACCTCTAAAGTTCCTCAATGTAAGAGTTAACATCCACTTATTTTTTTCTAAGATCTTGTCTCTTCTTCTGTAACTTAATTTCATAGTCTTTAGGTACATCGGCATCTCTTATTTTAGCAACCATACCCTTCCAAGTAGAAATGAACTTCTTTCCTTCTTTATCCCTCTCATCTTGGATGAATTTCTTCCAAGTGAGCGTAGGACCTTTGATTTTAGCCTTAGCCACTTTAAATTTTTGAGCTTTTTTATACCATCACATTCAAAATGGTTCTCAAGCCCTTTGATCTAGTCTAGGAATACTTATCACAACATTTTTCCATTAAAGATCAAAAATCCTTCTATTGCCTTTCCACTTAAGGCCTTCAATTATTTGAAGAAAGGTGCTTCAACTAAGATTGGGTCTGATTTAGGGACCTCATCTTCTAAGAGTATTTCTTTTTGCTTTCCATCTATTTTTTCTTTGACTTATTCGGCCTTCTCATCTACTTCATCCTCTTTTGGTTCTAATTTAGCCAATCTATCTTTGAGCAACCTATTTTATTCTTATTTCTCTTCTAATTTCTTGGATAAATCAGCATTGGTCACCATTCTAGATGCTGCTATTGACTCATCAAGTTTAAGCATTCACCACAAGCCTAATCTCATAGGCTCTGCTACCACTCTGATAGAGTACACCCTAGTGTGCTTGCACAACTTGTCTAGGACACTAAGTGTTCCTTGTTCTACCCAAGACCCTATGCTTTCTTTGAGGACCTTTCAATTCCTTACTTATCTATTTTTGGACTTCTTCTATAACTCACTAAGAATTTCCAACTATTTTACTTCACTAGGGGTGTCTACCAACAAGTCTTTCACCATTTCTTTGCTCCTTCTTGGATGACTGCAAGGGTCTTTTTAACTCCATCACTTGGAAAGTGTTTACATGGGATATGGTTCATTCTAGCCTTCTTCTTGGACTTCATATGATCCCATTATGTGAGTGTATCATTAATTTCATAAATGATCGAGCCTAAATCTCTAGGAATCTTGGCTTTTAGGCCTAGTTCTCCTACTAGCCTTATCTAACTAGTTTTTCCCACTTCTTTCAAAATTCTTTCAAACAACCGCAAAAAAATATGATATTCAGGTACCCTTTTCAAAGACATGAAACATTTTGTAGGTCTTGAGGTTCCAAGGTCTCTATATAGTGGATTCCTAGAATTAAGGGCAATTAGGGCTAATTGGGCTATTCAAGACCAGTCAAGTGACTTAAGCTTGAAAAAGTACCCAAATAGATTGGGAAAAGCCTAATCTTCTTATGAGGTCTTTGTATGACCCCAAATATTATAAAAACCACTCTCTGTTTTGCTCTGTAAATCATACCCCTACATTCAAACACAGTTAGATCATTGACAAGCACATAACTGAGTACCCTAGACTTGCCTAGGGCTTGTTATTAAAAATATTTAAAATTATTCCCAAATATCCTCCTTCATTATTTACGATATACAAGGGCTCCCCTACCATAGTCCCCATAGCCGTGATGAAATGCATGGTAGAGATCTATGGGTGAGCCATTTTCCTTAAAATTGTCTCAACAAAACCACTAAACTATAACCTAACAAAATCTTTTACAAAGGTATACAAATGAACAATAAGAAACTTCTAATCAAAGTAAAATGTACACTAACTAGGCTAACTACAAGAATTCAACTAAAGATTGAGTGACTCAACTCATTAAAGAACTTAAAATAATATTAAAAAAAAACACAGTGCACATGAACTCAGTATTACAGATTAACTTCAAACAAATTCCAAAATCTTGTTTATGCCATCTAACCTTAGGAAATGGTCATCCTCATGGTTTAATATGCCCTTTCCATGTTTTTAGGCCAGTTACAATAAATAACTTGTCTACTCATCGAATGGAATCCAAACTTGACAATCTTGTTGAGCAACATTGCAAAGCTACAGATGTTGTCATGCAACATTTTTGACAACTTTTTAATTTTTGCTTTCAACTTAAATCTATGACCTCTAACCTATCAGAAATGATGTAAAAACATCCTAGAGGCCATGTTAGGCACAAATAAAACCTTTACTAAGCTTTTCAAGTTTTTACACCAAAAATCCCAACTTAACTAAGTACAACACTCAAATACTTAACCAAAAGCAAACTACTAGGATGGATTGAACCTAGTCTAATCCACCTTGAAACCAACAAACAAGACCTTCTAAGATCAAAGAAAAGACTCTTGAATTGGCTAAGGTTAGCACAAGCCACAACTAAACTTAGAACTAGGAGTTAGCCTAGGTGCTCAAGCACCATTGAGTCTCTTGTGCCAAAGTTCAACATTGCTATCCATAATAGCCATTGTAACTTGCCCTTCACCATTACACTATAAAACATATAAATCTCCTAATTTCTTTCCTTTTGCCAAAACTGACACACCTTTGGTTACTTTCTAGGAATCTAGCAAAAAATTAACATTGTAGCCATGAGCATAAAGATGACTCGCACAAACCTTTTTTTTTTTGAGATTGGGAACATGTCTAACATCCTTCAAAATCCATTTACTACAATTATTCACAAATAATAAGACATCACCCTTTCCAACAATTTTACATTCTTTTTTATCTCCAAGAAATATTTTACCAAACATATCTTCTTGATAATTCGTTAAAACACTTTGACATGGAGTAGCATGGAATGAGGCACTAGAATCAAGGACCCACAAATTTGCATTTGTGTCACCAACCACAAGAACCAAAACACCATCATCTTTAACAGTTGTAGTATTTACTTCATCATTAATTACTTTATCTTGGGCCAATTTTTTAATTCCATTAATTCTTTTTTGTATGTCTCGGTTTACCAAAAAACCTACATGCACCATTTTTACCTCTAGATTTTGATCGATGTGTAGATTTTGACCTTCTCCTCTTGTTATTTTTGCCTCTTTATCGACTCCTACCTCTATTGCTAGTGCTTACAACAATTACTGGACCACTAGAGGAAGATTCTTGATTCTTCCTATGTATGTCTTTGTTGATAGGTGCAGCTACAACCTTATCAAATTTTAATTTACTTTTGGCAGCAACCAAAGTGTTGATTGTCATTACCACCCCTTCCCAACTATTTGGCAATGAACATAATAAAAGAATAGATTTGATTTCATCATCTAAGGTTATGCCAAGTGAAATTAATTGAGTGACCAAAGTATTAAACTAATTAAGGTGATTTGACATAACTCCTCTCTCCTTCATTTTCAGATTATATAACTTTTTCATAATGAATACCTCATTTGATGTTGAATCTATCTCATACAAGGAAGACAATTTATCCCAAAGCTCTTTCATTATTTTCTTTGCGGAGACATTAAATACCACTTTACTCGAGAGTGATAGAAAAATCAGTGCTTGTGCCTTCTGATCGAGTTTCTCCCACTCTTTGTCTAATAGCAAACCTCTTTCCTTTGTTTTTCCTTGCAAGGAGGGTGAGAGATCTTGCTTAATAAGAAATGACTCCATCTACACTTTTCATAACCCAAAATTTTGCCCAGGAAATTTCTCAATTCTCCATTTGTCTGCTTTGTTGATTCTTCTCGAAATTCTTCACGATTTCCAACCAGCTTCACCACTGAACTATTACAACGAGCTTCTTCACCACTGAACCATTAAAATGCAGAACAACATGTGACACAAAAAAAGACAAAAGACAATAAATTTATAGTAGTTCACCTTCTCAGGCTACATCCACTTTCAAGCTTGGGATTCTCATTTTTTATTATAATCTCTATGTGGTTTACATACATTAATTCTCAACACTTAATAACTACAATAGCTTAGGCCTAAATCCAATCTTCTAACTCTCCTCTACTACCACTCTGGGAAACATATAGGAATAAAGAAGCCCAAAGGACAACAGTTATAAACAAACCGCGGTTGCAAGAGTAAAAGGAATTTTCCTATCAGAACCATTATGGAATTGACTGGATTGCACAACCCAACATTTGCAACATATCTTACAATCATTTCGTGAGGAAACATCTTTCTAAAACATTCCTTCATACAAATCACATACATATCCCCAAGACATTTGAAACTAGGGAAGAACGGGAAAAACATTGTCGTTTCTATTGCAACATTGCTCTCCCATACCAAGAATGATTAGAAATAAACCATCGAGATTAATGGGTCTCTATTGGATCGATGTGGACCCCTGATTCTGAGTCTGAATTATTTCATATAACATGCTTATAGATTCTATATTCGTAAAAATCTCTGAATTGAGAGGCGTTGAATTCTTTGTCGAATAAGGTGAAGTGTAACATTCTATATAATACCTTGTCTGGTACAATCTACGAATGCTTCTGTATGAATACGAAAATGTTGAGCAATGACACTCATAACAGTGAAGTTAATATCTCGACAAGGTATCGTGATATGTCAAGGGCAGAAGACAAACAGAATTATCTTATCGGATATGTTCGAGATATATTACTCTTATTGTCCTCTTGCCTGCTTTGAAAACTAATATGTCATCTTTTACATTCGACTTGAAACAAATAATAGAAAGCCAGACGTCAACTAGCTTATAAAGAAATAAGATGGGTTTATTCGTAGAGTCCTTTATCTTTGAAAATGAAATTTCACCTGACCTACCCAGAAGCAAAATATTCCACAACTAGTCAATAAATCTTTTCCTATCTTTTGGTCGTGGGTAAAAAAAGTTGCAATGTAGGCTTAGAATGACTTTCAATAAAAGTGTCCAAGTTACCCAATGTAAAAGGTTGCATGGATTGTATAAATGGAAGCTATTTGAAATTTTCTAGCAGGACAATTGTGAACTCGAAGGGGAAATCAGCTAAAATATGGATGCTGAATAATTTTTCCACTTAATATCATTTTTCCTCTTGCACAATCTACTCATTGTTCTTCCCCTGACATATCGCAAATCATTTCTTTACAGAGTCATGATGTTTGAAAATGAAATCTCGGCTCACCTGCCCTTTCTATTTTTTGTTGTTCAATAAATATGGTCACAAAGTCGACGTAGAATGACTTTCAGTAAAGCCTGCATGTTACACAATTTAAAAAGTTGTATAGATAATATAAATGGAAGCTATTTTGAATTCACTAGCTTAGCAAGTTTGAACTGGAAGTAGTAGTCAGTGTAAAAATGAAAGTGTTGGATAAATGTATTTGTATGGATAAACAAAGATGATTGTTGTAAAGTATTTTTATTAAATCTATCTAGAACCTATCTTACACTCATTTCATGAGGACACATCTTTCTAAGACATTCCATCAAACAATTCACATCCGTTGTCTACGGTTCCCCTTTTCACATACGTGTCGAAGCTAGGCAAAAATGGGAAAAATGTTATCGTTTCGATTACAACATTGCTCTCCCTTACCAGGAATTATTTGAAATAACTCAGCGAGATTGTTGGGATTCTACTGGATCGATGTGAACCCCTGATTGTGAGTCTGATGTTTTTCATCTAACATTCTTATTGTTTCTCTCAATTGATAGGAGCTGAATTATTTTCTGAATAGGATGAAAACATATTGCCAGGATAGCTTCAAACATATTGCCCGTGACGTATTGCCCGGATAGCTTCATACATGTGAAGGACTATAAATAGCTTCATACGAGTGCATGCATAGGAAAATATTGAGCGATGACAGTGAAGTTAATGTCTTGTCAAGCTATCGAGATATGTCACATGCACAAAACAAACACATTTATCTTCCCAGATAAGTTAATTGCCTCATTATGCTTCTCTTGAATAAAATTTTCCCTAATTGACCCTCTAGACACACATAATTGACTTCCTTTAAACAATAAGTCACTTTTTATAGTATATTCATAAAAATCACCATGGAAGTGATTCTTGTACTCTTTTCATACCTTGTATATCTCTCTAAAGTCTTCATCCTTGATGTATAAGTCCTTAAAACTCTCAAAAGCCATGTTCTAAAATTGTACCTCTTTTACTATCAATATCCTCTTGCTTATTGCATCTACTACTTTATTCTGCAACTTTTTCTTATGCTTGATGTTGAAGGTGTAATCCTACAAGTATTCCTCCAATTTCATGTGCTTGTGACTAATCTTGTCTTCAGAATGGAGAAAAATAATTCATGGTTGTCTAAATACACCACAAATTATTTTGGAAGAGAGTGGTGCCTCCATTTCCTTAATGCTCAAACTAGATCATACATCTCTAAATCATAAGAAGAGTACTTCTACTTTGCATCACCGAGCTTCTCACTGTGAAAATCCACTGGTCTTCCTTCCTAGCTTAAGATAACCCCAATAGAAACATTGCTAGCATCACACTCCACTTTGAAGAGCTTCTCAAATCTAGGAAGAACTAGGATAGATTGAGTAGCTATCATCTTTTTCAGTGTTTCAAATCTTTTGTATACTTGTGGATTCAAAATAAATTTGTCTTCATTCCACCTTTGATAGTGTCAAACATAGGAGCACAAATAGCACTAAATTGCTTGATTAATTTCCTATAATATTATGCTAAGCCATGAAAGTTTCTCACCTTTGTTGCAATCTTTCGAGTAGGCCAATTAAGGATGTCTTCAACATTTTTTGGATCCATTTTTAGATTTCCTTGAGATAACACAAACCCAAGGAACACTATCACCTGCTTCATGAATCACACTTGTCCAAATTTATCATTAGTTTCTCCTCATGCAATGTCTTGAAAACAACTTGTAAATGTCTTAAATTTTCTTCTTTAGCCTTGCTAAAGATCACTATATCATCTAAATATGTACTACAACAAACTTACCAATGTAATCCTTCAAGACTTTGTTCATGAGCCTCATAAATATGGACGGGGCATTGGATAGGCCAAATGGCATTACAAGCCATTCATACAAGCCCTCTATAGTTTTAAAGGAAGTCATCCATTCATCGCCCTCTTTGATCCTAATTTGGTGATAACCACTCTTTAGGTCAATTTTTGTGAAGTACTTGGCACCCTCAAGACAATCCATGAGGTCTTCAACTCTAGGAATAGGAAACATATACCTAATGGTGATCATATTTATGGCCCTAGAATCAAAGCATAACCTACAAGTTTCTCCTTTTTTGGGCACTAGGAGAATGGGAATAACACATGGACTTATGCTTTTCCTAATGATACCTTGGTTTAGAATTTCATGGATTTCTTTGGCAATATCCTTGCTTTGTTGATGGGTCATCTTGTAAGAAGCTTTATTAGGAAGGGTCGCTCCATGGATAAAGTCTTTTTGATGGATAATAGTCCTCTTAGGAGGTAGGGAGGCTGGTTGCCCATCAGTCATAATGTATTTATGCTCCTTTAGCAACTCTTACACTTTCATTGGAATCTCTATCTTCTTTATTGTCTTCACCACATCTTCTTCTTTTGTCTTCAAAACTAAGGAAAATCCTACTCCCTCTCCTTCTTCTAGAGTTGTTAAGAACTCTTTTTCATTGACCATAAGGACATTAGGGCTTGTGGGATTTACTTCTCCTTCTTCTAATAGTGATTGTATCTTGAAAGTCACACCATCCTTCTTCAATGAGTATGCATTTTTTAGACCATCATGCATGTCCTTTCTGTCAAATTACCATAGTCTTCCTACTAAAAGGTGATATGCATCTTTATGCAAGACATCACATAGTACCTTGCCTTTATATCATCCAATTGACAAGTCCACCCATGCTTTCTCATTGACAAGGACATGTTGTCCCTTATTCAACCAAGTAATCTTATATGGGTTAATATATGGAATCCTCTTCATTTTTAGTTTGTTTATTGCCTCTTTTAACATAACATTGTCAGTAGATCCCAAGTAAATAATGACTCTACACACTTTAACCATCATTTTGTACTTCACTGTAACTAGTGATCTCCTTTGGCTTAGTTCCTCTCTCACTGGTTCTTTAATTAGTGTTCTCATCATTAAATTATCTCCCTCTTATAACTCGAAGCATAGCTCAGGGTGTTTATTACCACCACTAGGTTCTTCTTGAACAACATTGACTCTTTTGTCACTCTCTTGGGAAGTCATGCCTTTCACCGAACACCTATAGGTAGGGTCTCCCATTCAGTTGCAATGATAACATGTCATTTTTGGAAAATAGAAACCCCTTCCCTAACTATTGTTCCTTCCCCTCCAATTACTATTACAGCCTCTTCCTTTATTGAAACTTTCTCTTCTTTAACTTCCCTCTTGTTGTTCAATTAACTTAGTCTCTCCTTGAGCCTTTGATTCTGAACTTCTTCCACCATATCCTCATCTTTGGCCTCTGCTATCTTTTCCTCTTCCTCAACCTCTATTATTGCTTGAGTCTTTTTTCTTCTTTTACTTCTCTTCCACCTTAACTACAAGTTCGTGGAACCTTTGAACAATGGTAGGGGTTAGTAAACTCATTTCATCTTGAATGGCCCATCTTAGACCATTAAAGTATCTAGCAACTTTCACACTTTCATTTTCTACAACTCTTGACCTCATACACAACCTCTAAAGTTGCTCAATGTAAGAGTTAACATCCACTTATTTTTGTCTAAGTCCTTGTCTCTTCTTTTGTAACTTAATTTCATAGTCTTCAAGTACATAGGAATCTCTTATTTTAGCCACCATACCCTTCCAAGTAGCAATGAACTTCTTTCCTTCTTTCTCCCTCTCATCTTGGATGAATTTCTTCCAAGTGAGTGTAGGACCTTTGATTTTAGCCTTAGCAACTTTAACTTTTTGAGCTTTTTTATACCATCACATTCAAAATGGTTCTCAAGCCCTTCAATCCAGTCTAGGACTACTTATCACTCCATTTTTCTATTTAAGATTGGAAATCCTTCTAATGCCTTTCCACTTAAGGCCTTCAATGCTTTCAAGAAAGGTTCTTCAACTAATATTGGGTCTGTGTCAGGGACCTCATCTTCTAAGAGTTTTTCTTTTTTTTTCCATCTCTTTTATCTTTAACTTATTCGGCCTTCTTATCTACTTCATCCACTTTCAGTTCTAATTTAGCCAATCTATCTTTGAGGAACCTATTTTATTCTTATTTCTCTTCTAATTTCTTGGATAACTCGGCATTGGTCACCATTGTAGAGGTGCCTATTGACTCCTCAAGTTGAAGCATTCACCACAAGCCTAATCTCGTAGTCTCTGATACCACTTTGATAGAGTACACCCTAGTGTGCTTGCACAACTTCTCTAGGACACTAAGTGTTCCTAGTTATGCCCAAGACCCTATGCTTTCTTTTAGTATCTTCCAATTCCTTACTTTTATATTTTTGGACTTCTTCTATAACTCACTAAGAATTTCCAACTATTTTACTTCACTAGGGGTGTCTACCAAAAAGTCTTTCACCATTTCTTTCCTCCTTCTTGGATGACTCCAAGGGTCTTTTTAACTCTAGGACTTGGAAAGTGTTTACATGGGATGTGGTTCATTCTATCCTTCTTCTTGGACTTCATATGATCCCATTATGTGAGGGTATCATTACTTTCATAAACGATCTCCTAAATCTCTAGAAATCTTGGCTTTTAGGCCTAGTTCTCCTACTAGCCTTACCTGACTAGTTTTTCCCAGTTCTTTCAAAATTCTTCCAAGCAACCCCCAAAAAATATGATATTCAATTAACCTTTTAAAAGACATGAAATATTTTGTGGGTCTTGAGGTTCCAAGGTCTTTGTACAGTGGATTCCAAGAATTAAGGGCAACTACGGCTAATTGGGCTATTCAGGACCAGTCAAGTGACTTAAGCTTGAAAAAGTACCCATTGAAATAGTACCCAAATGGATTGGGAAAATCCTAATCTTCTTATGAGGTCTTTGTATGACCCCAATTATTATAAAAACCACTCTTGGTTTCTCTTTGCAAATCATACCCCTACATTCAAACACAGTTAGATCATTGATAAGCACCTAACTGAGTACCCTAGACTTGCCTAGGGCTTTTCATTAAAAATAGTTAAAATTCTTCCCAAAGATCCTCCTTCATTACTTACAATATACAAGGGATCCCCTACCATATTCCCCATGGCCATGATGAAATGCATGGGAGAGATCTATGGGGGAGCCATTTTCCTTAAAATTGTCTCAACAAAACCACTAAACTATAACCTAACAAAATCTTTTACAAAGCTATACAAATGAACACTAAGAAACTTATAATCAAAGTAAAATTTACACTAACAAGGCTAACTACAAGAATTCAACTGAAGATTGAGTGACTCAACTAATTAAAGAACTTAAAATAATAAAAAAATAAACACAGTGCACATGAACTCAGTATTACAGATTAACTTCAAACAAATTCCAAAATCTTGTTTATGCCATCTAACCTCAAGAAATGGGCCTCCTCATCGTTTAATATGCCCTTTCCATGTTTTTAGGCCAATTACAATAACTAACTTCTCTAATCATCAAATGGAATCCAAACTTAACAATGTTGTTGAGCAACATTGCAAAGCTGCAAATGTTGTCATGCAACATTTTTGACAACTTTTTGATTTTTCCTTTCAACTTAAATCTATGACCTCTAAGCTATCCCAAATGATGTAAAAACATCTTAGAGGCCATGTTAGGCACAAATAAAATCTTTACTAAGCTTTTTAGGTTTCTACACTGAAAATCCTAACTTAACTAAGTACAACACTCACACACTTAACCAAAAGAAAACTACTAGGATGGATTGAACCTAGTCTAATCCACCTTGATACCAACAAACAAGACCTTCTAAGATCAAAGAAAAGACTCCCGAATTGGTTAAGGTTTGTACAAGCGACAACTAAATGTAGAACTAGGAGTTAGCCTAGGTGCTCAAGCACCATTGAGTCTCTTGTGCCAAAGTTCAACATTTCTATCTATAACAACCATTGTAACTCGCACTTCTTCACCATTACACTATAAAACATATAAACCTCCTAATTTCTTTCCTTTTGCCAAAACTGACACACCTTTGGTTACTTTCCAGGAATCCAACAAAAACTTAACATTGTAGCCATGAGCATTAAGATGACTCACACAAACCATATTTTTTTTGAGATTGGGAACATGTCTAACATCCTTCAAAATCCATTTACTACAATTATTCACAAATAATAAGACATCACCCTTTCCAACAATTTTACATTCTTTTTTATCTCCAAGAAATTTTTTACCAAACATATCTTCTTGATAATTCATGAAAACACTTTGACATGGAGTAGCATGGAATGGGGCACTAGAATCAAGGACCCACAAATTTGCATTTGTGTCACCAACCACAAGAACCAAAACACCATCATCTTTAACAGTTGTAGTGTTTACTTCATCATTAATTACTTTATCTTGGGCCATTCTTTTAATTCCATTAACTCTTTTTTGTATGTCTCGCTTTACCACAAAACCAACATGCACCATTTTGACCTCTAGATTTTGATCGATGTGTAGATTTTGACCTTCTACTCTTGTTATTTTTCCCTCTTTATGGACTCCTACCTCTATTGCCAGTGCTTACAACAATTACTGGATCACTAGAGGAAGATTCTTGATTCTTCCTATGTATGTCTTTGTTGATAAGTGCAGCTGCAACCTTATCAAATTTTAATTTACTTTTGGCAGAAACTGAAGTGTTGATTGTCATTACCACCCTTTCCCAGCTATTCAGCAATGAACATAATAAAAGAATAGCTTTGATTTCATCATCTAAGGTTATGCCAAGTGAAATTAATTTAATGACCAAAGTATTAAACTGATTAAGGTGATTTGACATAACTCCTCTCTCCTTCATTTTCAGATTATATAACTTTTTCATAATGATTACCTTATATGGTGTTGAATCTATCTCATACAAGGAAGATAATTTATCCCAAAGCTCTTTCATTGTCTTCTTTGTTGAGACATTAAATACCACTTTACTCGAGAGCGGTAGAAAAATTGGTGCTTGTGCCTTCTAATCGAGTTTCTCCCACTCTTTGTCTGATAGCAACCTTTTTCCTTGGGTTTTCCTTGCAAGGAGGGTGAGAGATCTTGCTTAATAAGAAATGACTCCATCTACACCTTTCATAACCAGAAATTCTACCCAGGAAATTTCTCAATTTTCCATTTATCTGCTTTGTTGATTCTTCTCGAAATTCTTCACGATTTCCAACCAGCTTCACCACTGAACTATTACAATAAGCTTCTTCACCACTTTTCTGATACCAATTATTGATTTCAAATACAGAAAATAAAATGCAGAACAACATTCACACACAAAAAAGAAGAAGACAAAAGACAATAAATTTATAGTGGTTCACCTTTTCAGGCTACATCCACTTTCAAGCTTGGGATTCTCATTTTTTATTATAATCTCTATGTGGTTTACATACATTACTCCGCAAGACTTAATAGCTACAATAGATTAGGACTAAATCCAATCTTCTAACTCTCCGCTCCTGCCACTCCGGGAAAAATATAAAAAACAACGGTTATAAAAAAACGGCGGTTGCAAGAGTAAAAGGAATTTTCCTATCAGAACCATTAATGGAATTGATTGGGCTGCACAACCCAACATTTGGAACATATCTTACAATCATTTCGTGAGGAAACGTCTTTCTAAAACATTCCATCATACAAATCGCATACATATCGCCAAGACATTTGAAACTAGGAAAGAACGGGAAAAACGTTGTCGTTTCTATTGCAACATTGCTCTCCCATACCAGGAATGATTAGAAATAAACTAACGAGATTAATGGGTTTCTATTGGATCGATGTGGACCCCTGATTCTGAGTCTGAATTATTTCATCTAACATGCTTATAGATTCTATATTCGTTAAAAATCTCAGAATTGAGAGGGGCTGAATTGTTTGTCGAATAAGGTGAAGTGTAACATTCTATATAATACCTTGTCTGGTACAATCTACGAATGCTTCTGTATGAATAAGAAAATGTTGAGCAATGACAGTCCTAAAAGTGAAGTTAATATCTCGACAAGGTATCGCGATATGTCAAGGGAAGAAGACAAACAGAGTTATCTTACCGGATATGTTGGAGATATATTACTCTTATTGTCCTCTTGCCTGCTTTGAAAATTAATATGTCATCTTTTTCATTCGACTTGAAATAAATAATAGAAAGCCAGACGTCAACTAGCTTATAAACAAGGAAGATGGGTTTATTCGCAGAGTCCTTTATCTTTGAAAATGAAATTTCACCTGACCTGCCCAGAAGCAAAATATTCCACAACTAGTCAATAAATCTTTTCCTATGTTTTGGTCGTGGGTAAAAAAAGTTGCAATGTAGACTTAGAATGACTTTCAATAAAAGTGTCCAAGTTACCCAATGTAAAAGGTTGCATGGATTGTATAAATGGAAGCTATTTGAAATTTTCTAGGAGGACAATTGTGAACTCGAAGGGGAAATCAGCTAAAATATGGATGCTGAATAATTTTTCCACTTAATATCATTTTTCCTCTTGCGCAATCTACTCATTGTTCTTCCCCTGACATATCGTAAATCATTTCTTTACAGAGTCATGATGTTTGAAAATGAAATCTCAGCTCACCTGCCCTTTCTATTTTTTTTTGTTCGATAAATATGGTCACAAAGTCGACGTAGAATGACTTTGAGTAAAGCCTCCATTTTACACAATTTAAAAAGTTGTATAGATAATATAAGTGGAAGCTATTTTGAATTCGCTAGCTTGGCAAGTTTGAACTGGAAGTAGTAGTCAGTGTAAAAATGAAAGTGTTGGATAAATGTATTTAAATGGATAAACAAAGATGATTGTAAAGTATTTTTATTAAATCTACGTAGAACCTGTCTTACACTCATTTCATGAGGACACGTTTTTCTGAGACATTCCATCAAACAATTCACATCCGTTGTCTACGGTTCCCCTTTTCACATACGTGTCGAAACTAGGCAAAAACGGGAAAAATGTTATCGTTTCGATTACAACATTG
>BSBK01009115.1:147500-245000 GCA_027943335.1 Chamaecyparis obtusa
GAACCAAATCAGTCCACTTTCACTAGTGTTATCAATTCTTGCACTACTCTTGTGGCTCTATATTGCGGTAAGCACATCCATGCTCTTATAATAGAAAAAGAGATTTGAGTCAAATATATATATTTGAAATGCTCTTGTCAACATGTATGCAAATTGTAAGGATATAGAAAATGCATGCCAATTTTTTAACAATAAAATAGAATAAAATACCATTTTATTCACCTCAATTATTGCAAGATATGCAAAGAATGGAAAAATATAATATGCATGACAACCGTTTGAGAAAATGCCAGAATGGAATCTATTTTTGCATGGGACACAATGATTGCAAGTTATGTACAAAATGGACATGTTGAAAAAGCCATGGAACTCTTTTACAAAATCCAATGTACGAGTATGAAATATAACCACTTTACATTAACCAATATAAAGTTATGCTTGCAAGAAACACACGGCCAGAGTTTGTAATCTAGTTCAACTCAACTACTCAATTGGTGGTTCATTTTTATTAATTTATTTTTATCTATTAATAATACTCTTCGTGATTCAATTTCAGGATAGTTGATAAGTCGAAATGATTCAAAGGATTGGAAATAGCAGTGAGGTAGATTTTCGGAAGGGTCATAAATTTCATTATAGCTTCTTATATTAGCAAGTAGGGTTTTTCTAAATCTGAGAATTTTGTTCCACATAATACATCCTTCTCATAGTTTACTTGAAGCGACTAGAATTTTAGTAGAGATGGATTACATCCATTTGGATAACCCAATTATATTAGCTAAGAATGGGGTTTTTCCATTGGTTAGGTGTTTTATAATTGAAGACCTTGAAGTTATGGATGTTTTTATTGGATTTCAGTGGATGTGCCATGTTAGGCATTTTGTTATAGGCTCTGTATCTTTTGGTTTAGTTGACCATGGAGAGAAGTGGATTAAGGCTAGACATGAGATTTTTATTGTACTAAATATGGTTCAAGATTTTGATAAAATATTTGTATTCTTTTGCAAGGTCTGTACTTTTTTCAGTTCAGTTGTTTTAGAGAAGAATCAAGATTTTGGATTTTGCTGAATCATTAGGTACAATGACATGTCTCCAATTCTAAATTGGAAGATGAACTAACATGGTTAGGTGTATATTTTTGCATAATGACACGAACTTTAAAAGTGCAATATAGATATGATATTCTTTATAAAACACTTATTTATTGAATTTATATTTTGACTAACATATGCTATAATTTTTAATTTATTTTGATGGATATAAACAAAATATAGGTTACAACTCTTGCTTTTAGGCTTTGAAATTTAGGATTGCAGAGTACTAAATCTGTAGATCTTAACATATGAGCTATATACTTTCTTTTGATATATATACATTGAAATTATCTTAAAACTATGGTTTTAGGGTTGAAATTAAAATTGAAGGACGTTTATTTTACTAAATTTGTATATCTTTCCTACAATTAAAATTGAATGAATGTTTTTTTTTTTTTGGCAAATGATAATGTAACTAAAACAAAACGGTTGGTAATATTAAAAATCATAATCAAGGTTTGTGCAATAAGAAATGAGTGCTACCTAATTTTTATGAATATTTGTCTCATGTTTAAGAAAATCTTTTTCCCTTGAAACATGAATAAACATAATAAGTTTACACATTTATCAATACATATCCTAACTAAAATTTCTTATATTGTTTGACATATATGTTGTATATTTCCAAAGGAGATAATGACTGATATAACTATAACCTTATTCGCTCTGATGCTCCCTTGAACATGCTAAGTAAGAAAGATTTATCAAATAGGGGTTATGCATTATTTGACACAGGATTTACTAACCAACGAAGTCTTTAGTTTAGATTGCTGCAACATAATAGAATATGTCACCTGGAAACCACACTCTGCATATATGAATAGTGAAATTTATTTTCCACCCTCGACATCTTTACCAAAGGCAGAACAAAGTACTATATTTGGTGTTGAGAACTTGTACAATACTTACTAGATGACAGTATATTATCTTTACTTAGAACTTGTTGTTTTTTTTTATTGTGAGCGTCTTATTAACATGGGATGCCATGAATATTGTCTTCCACAACTACTGAATTGTTCTATTACTATGCAGATGCGGGTTAGGCAATTCTATTTGGAAATAGAAAATTTGTGCACATCTCCTGACAGCATTCATTTTCTTTTTCATATGAAACAATGGATATTTTCCAGACAACATGAACTACATTATATTTGAGTTTTTCTTAAAATATATCCATGCTTCTTGAAGGCATCTCAAACAAAGCTTTAACATGTATTACTTACGTTTATGTTAACTTATATTATGAAAGCCTTATAGAAAGAAAACAAGTTCATGCAAATACCGACCACACACACTTTCTCCTACTCCTCATCTTAGGCAGGGAGTCTAGCTGCACACAACCCTTGTTCAAGGAATAATCTGCAGATAGAGGAGGTGGAAGAAGAAGAAGTAGTTTGTGTCTCTATGTTCAAAGTGCGGAAGGAAATGTTGGTTCACATTGAAGGACACCAATTAATTAAAAGAATAATGGTAGAGCACGACTCATATAATCTATCTTTTTATTAGGTTAATTTGACACTATATAATCCTTGTCTTTTTATTAGGTTTGTTTGCCACATTCTCACAGTATGTTTTCATTTTTGCATGTCATGGTGGAAAGTCGATGTTGTAATTTTTGTGCTTTGTTGGCACATACTATTCTTTTCTTATGCTTTGTTGGTATATAGAACATAACCTTTGCATCATGTGAAAGAAATATTTTTACATATGGCATTTTCCTCTACACATCACTCTTAACCATGATCTTTAATTTGTTTGATGAATTTTAATGTACAACTATATCTAGTTTTAATGCATCAAGGTCAATGTTTAGATTCGTATAAAAATATAATAGAGTAATAAAATTTGTTTAATAAAGGATTGGTTTATTATATGATGTAAAATTTATGTATAGATAAGAACAATTGTTTAATAATTGACGTGGAACATCTATATTTTGTTTACAGTAATTTATTGTATGATTTAAAAAATTCAATGAATTTTATGTATAGATAAGTTTTATATATATTATGTGTAAAAATATTTTTTTTATCAAAATTCAAATCATTAGATATAACAAAATTTTAATATATGTAAAGTTATATAATTTATATTATCTAGAAACATATTTAAAATGGGTTCTACTTGGAGGTTCTATTGCTTGTGTGTATAGCAAGAATTCAAGTTATGTGAGAGTCACATATAAAAATTGAACATAGATATCTAGAAGAGTGCACGAGCACATAAAATAAGAAACATGACATGAATACATATAAAAGATATAGACACTATAACCAAAAGAGAAAACAAGATATATAAAACCTGAAATGAAAATAGAAGTAAACATATATGTAATATAAGCATTGAAAATTCCATAAGAACACATTATACACATTTTCATACACATGCCATAAAATTAATGCAAGTTGGACTTTATAAAATACTCATAAAAACTTGATCCTTTTAATCTATTTTTCAAGGTGTGTTATAAATTTTTCAGTTATGAGTATAGATGATTGTTTTGGGCATGTTCTCTAGTGATGGTGATAGTTGATGGGTTCAATCTCATTTTCTCAAAAAGTGAACTCCTTGATGGTATATTGGTTTATTATTATTATGTCTAAATTTTTGATTGAATCAATTGATGTAAAGGGATATTTGTTATGGTTTTAGATGTGTCAATCTTATTTATATAGTTTGAGCACTTGATCATGTTGGTAGAATGGCATAGCATACGATTTTGTTTAATTTATTTTCACTTTATAGTCTATTACTTCATCCTAGAGGTTCATTTCATGTGATGTGGGGAGCTTTAAAAAGTTGAGGAGATCAATGGTGAGAGAGTAATTCAAAAATGTGCACAAAATTTTGGTTGTCATATGTTGATCATTATTTGTGTTCTCCAGTATTGGTTTTGATGGCATGAGTTTTTTGGTTTTATGAAATTATAATTCATATTTTTTTATTACTTTGGTTAAACACTGCAATAGACATTATCTATATAGTGGGAGGTCTAGGAGTTATATGTGTCCATAGGAATAGGTCTAACCATTCTCTAATACAATTTTTAATATTTTAGCATACTATTAGGTATGTTAATATGATAAATAGTAATCTTGAGGAGGAATGTGGATTATATAGTGACGTGTGTTTCGAAATTGGTTGGATCTTTAATGAGAATAAGGTATATTAATGGCTAGTTTTAGTTTGGATTGGCTAAACTAGAGTGTGTCAGACATACTCAATACTATTTTGGAGGAGATTTATCTTCTTGTTATGTGTTCTTAAAATGAGTTGTGGCTAGCTATAAGGATTATTCTATAGATTTATTTTATAATTCTTTAGAATCCTTTTTAGCATGCTTAAGAATTTCTTATGTGGATCTAGTATTTTCATCAAAGTTGATGACTCCTAATTATGCTCTAGATTTGTGAGACCTAAATTTGGTGGATTATAATGTGGGTTTGGAGTTGATGGATCCTAGTTATGACTTTAGAAAGTACAATAGATTTCTATGTTTAATTTGTTCCAAAGTGACTTAGTATAGACCATAGAGTTAGATATATGCAATTATTGTGGATAAATTTATGAAATACACACACATAGTGGAGTTAACTTGAGGTAGCATAGTTATATCATTGGTGGATTTTTCATATATTTATTTCATTTTTTCTCTTATTTCAATGTACATGTCAAGTGGAAGAATGTCGGCATTAGGTGTATTATACATGTCATGCCCCTCGGATTTTGCTTTGTCTTTGCTCAATCTATGTTTTGTGATGATTTCATATGTACTTATCTTGTTAGTATGGTTTGCCTTGATGTGGCAATATCATTTCATTATCTCTATGTTTTGTTATTTGAACTTGGCTTATATATAAGTTTGTTTAAAATAAAAATTAAAAAACTTATGATAGCTATTTAATGTGAACAATATAATATTTAGCATGAGATAGCTTAAAATGCTTATATATGTGTTTTGAGAGAATGTTTAAATTTGTTTGTTTTTAAAAATGAATATTGTTTTAAATTGGTATTTGGGTTATTTGATATGACTTGAGCATGATTATGGAGCTATCGAATAGGGCAGGAAATCATTCAATTTTGAATTTATTTAACATTAATGTCGATTAAGAGGGAATGTAAGGATAGTTAATGCCCTTTCTGTGGCATGCTTGAGCATTAAGTAACTCCACTTTGTCTTGCACACATTTCTCTCGGTGTATTATGGAGGTTTGAAGTTATCTTGCAGTTCTAGCAATGTTTTGTGAGTTTGTTGACCGAAATTTGCTCTCGAGCTCACTGTGCATTCATTTTAAGCTCAACTATAATGAGTTTGTTATGGGTTTGGAAGCCTATTTGGGACATTAACATGGTGAATAGTATTACATTGTTTTGGCTATTTGGTATTCCTGCATTCGAAAAGGCTTTTGGCATTGGACTGTGGAATCAGGGCAAGTTTGAAGCTTTTTCTTTTCACTGTGCATTTCAATCGATTGTGAGGAGGTAGGGGGCTTTTCTAACCTTACTTCTCTTTGGATTAATTGCATTACATGGATTCAAAATGGTTTAAATTGTATGTTTTCTGGGCAATGAAATGGTAAATTTTAGTAGTTTAAAACACAGTAGAAAATGGTAGATAAGTGATGTCTTTATTGTTTGTTAAATTTTTAAAGGTTCTTCATAATCATGGTTACAGTCTCAAACACTGTCAGTTTTGATAAACATTTGTAAAGCCCTAGCTTGGAGGAAAATGGGGAAAAAATTGGTAACGGTCGACTAAGATAAAATTAGATAAACCCTAGTTAGAAAATAGGGAAAATATTGATGCAGTCGTGTTTCATTTTGGAAAATTTTGGTTTTAATAAAATAGCAACAATGATTGATTGGATTTTTGAGTAAAATACAAATGATATATATATATATTTTGTATTGCAAAAACCTGGATACAATTTAATATTGCATATCTTTGAAAAAGGGAATTCGGGTTTTAGAGTTTCATTATGGTAGTATTGTTATAATCTTTGAATTTCTTGTTTGATACCTTAATCACTTGAAGGGTAGATTGGTGTATGAGTAAGCTGTGAACAGATATATTATTTCTTCAGTCAGTCAGATTTGAATAAGATTAAAGGTTTAGGGTCTTGATGTATAGCCAAGGAGATTAGGGCATTCGATTGGATGTGTTTGGTTTAGTGCAGATTAGATTATGCACATTCGATATATTTCTAGGTTAATGATTTTCTATAGGAATGCTAGATTTGTGTTTAGATAGTGCTTTGTTAAGGGTGAAAAGAGAGTTGATGTAATTTGGTTATATGAATGATTAAATAGATCATAGAAGACTATTTTTTGTATTAGTCAAAGCTTGTAAGGGAACGTAAGTGGATTATGTTGTAGAAAATTACCTTATCTTGAACAAAAGTATAGCATGTTAGGATGGATTATTGACATTAGTATAACCTAGGATGACATAGACAGTGGACAGGTATTGATTATCAGTTTTATTTGTTTGGAACTGTTATTTGAGTCCTTATTACTGTGACATGCATTTTTTTTGTCAATTCATTGTCTATCTAGTGAGTGTTGTAATTAGTAGCATTGAATTCATATATGTGCATTGATATTTATGGTAGATGTGTTTTGTGCTTATATTAAAAATGTTTTTAGGAATAGGTATAATGTATACAAGAGGGGTGGTTGTCATGGGGGCCGGTACCCAAAGTGGTAACCTGATGGGTTGCTCATGACAATTTTCTAATCCAGTGATAACATATAAAATATATGGGTGGGTTTTTACATTAAAAAGATTTAAGTGCCTCTCTCATACCTTACATGCTTGTTTAGATGGAGGATGAGGTGTAGAAGATGTCTTTGAGAGACATAGGTCTCTATCTTCATCTGTATGAGAAGATAGTAGGCACCACTCAGATTCTTACTTTGGGTACTGCCACCTTGCACAGGGCATGGACCTAGAGTAGCCCATAGGTAGATATGTGTGATGACACCCATTACTTTTGTATATGTTATATCTTTTTCCTAGTGTGTACTCCGGTGTGTTTATCATTTCTCAATTTATGAGTGGCATCATTGGATAGAGGTTATGGTGGTCTTGTAAGAATCATTCTTATTTTATCTGGTGATTTCTAGGAATTTTATCTATTTGCTTATTTAAACAGTTTCTAATGAATACTTCAACTTTTGCAAATGCAGATTTATAATTGGATGTTTAAATATTATCATGCAATGTCTTTTCAGCAAATATTTCTATTACTGTATTCTCAGCCCTACTATATGTTTTGTGGTGTGATTTCTGTTTCGTGCAGGAGCTCAATTTTAGAGTTCTGATTATGGCTAAAGATACTAAAGATCAGATTATTAACGAAGTTTCTTTATCTAGTTTAGTTGTATTTTGGCTATATGTGTTAAGGGCCATCAAAAGATGGAAAAGACTTGTAAAAGGGAATACTATTAGTAGTATTATACCCATGTGATGTAAAAGATCTTAACCCGATCATTTTTTTCTAGAACCTATAGTGTTTTATCCAATCAGGAAGAGCATTATCCTAAGTTATCTGATTATGAATTCAACTCAAGTTAAGAATATCATTGTTTATGTAATGAGCATTTGGTTAATTAAGATGTGATACTTGTTATCCTTTAAGCAATTATGTATTATGTTATGTATGAAGTGTATGTTTCTCTCTTTTAGTATTTAAAAAAAATATTTTCATGTTTATTTCTTAGAATAGGTTAGGCAGATGTTACACTGGTATCGGGGCCCTAGGTTGCAACACTAGGGAACTCTCTAACGTTATACCATAAAGGTGTACAGGGTTTGCTATCTAGTTTTCACTGTAAATTCTCTATATTTGTATTCTAGTTGTTATGTATTATATATAACTTTTTGTTCATGTCCAACGTAGATGCCTGCTACAAGGAGTGGACGCAGTCAAAGCAGACCCGCAGGCCAAGATGGTGCTCGGGGTAGAGGCCGTGGTAGAGGCCGAGGTAGAGGTCAAGGTAGAGGACGTGGAAGGAGGGAAAACTCTGGTAGTAGCCATAGTACTCCACACAATTCTCATCACAGTCAAGAGGCTGAGCAGCACAATGTGTTGGAACCTGACAATAATGAGGTTCTCGATATGTTGCAACAGGTTTTGCATCGTATGGATGCACTGGAAGGGGGTAACTAGCTTGGAGATGGTCAGATGGCTCCACCTGATCATAGGATTCGAGAGAGAAGTCCAAGAAGAGAGATGGTAGCAGAAGATGAAGCTCTTAATATTAGTCAGATGAGAGACCTAATGAAGACCAAGACTCCTTTATTCTTTGGGACTGAAGAAGGAGCTGGCGCTGAAACATGGTTGTTGAATATTGAGAGGTGTTTTACCCTGCATCCCTATCAAAGCAATACTAAGGCTCACTAGGCCATAATGCAGATGTGTGGCTTTGCATCCATCTGGTGGGATATGGAGCAGGATAAACTCATGATTGGAATTTCAGACGTTACTTGGGAATTGTTTCTGGAAAGATTCCGTAAGTAATTTTTGTCCGATCAATGGAAACAGTCTAGGGAAAAAGAATTTTTCAATCTGAAACAAAAAAAAATGTCGGTAGAATCTTTTGAGCATAAGTTCTATGAACTAAAGAAACACTCAGGCTATCTGGACAATGAACCTATGTTGGTTCAGCACTTCTTGCGAGGTTTGTCTATGAAGATTGGAGAGGAGACAAGGACATTCACACCAAAGACAGTTAGGGAAGCATCAGAAAGAGCTAAGTTGGTTGAGATGAAGATAGGGTACTGCACAGTGGTATCTAAGGGTAATTCTCAGCAGGCAGGATCAGACTTTTGTGGGAATCATAACCAAGGAACTAGAAATTTCAAACCCCCTATAACATCTCAGGGAGGAAATGTTCAAAAGAGGAATTTTGGTCAAAATTCTGGAGGAGGCTCACACAATAAGAGTTCTCACACTCAGGATAGGAATAGGCAGTCACAACGTTCACAGAGTGTGCAGCAAAGTAGTGCTCATTAGACTATGGCACCTCCTCGAGTGAACAATTTTGGTAAAGGTACAGGGTGCTACAATGGTGGTCAACATGGACACATTGCAGTGAATTATCCCAGGCACACTTCATTTGCAGCTTTTTAGAAACTAGTAGCGTCATAGGCTATAGTAGGAGATACAAGTTGATCTCATCGTGTATTTACGGCTTTGGATCAGAGGTAGGCAGAACATCAGAACATGATGGTTGAAACCACAGGTTTGTTAGGAGGTATATCTACCTCAATTTTGTTTGATTCTGGAGCAACTAATTCTTTTATTTCTCCATCACTTGTTAGTCAGTGCGGGCTGGTAGAGCATAAGCTTTCCGATAAGTGGCAGGTAGAACTCACATTTGGGACTAAAGTGGCCACAGATACCATATTGTATAACTGTAAGTTGCAGTTGGAACCATTCACAACTTCAGTGGACCTCCGAGTAATTCCATTAGGAACTTATGGAATAGTATTAGCGGTGGATTGGCTTAGTACTCATAGGGCTAACATTGATTGTAAAAGCAAGAACATTCAATGTCAAGATGATTCAGGCCAAAATAAGCTCATCAGTGGGATTGTAAGACCCGTCTCTCTTCATATTATTTTCACAGTGCAACTCAAGTGGTGTATGCATAAAGGATGTCTACTGTTTGTTGTAACAGTAAATGATCTGAATGATGATGAGAGCAAGGAGGTCACTTTGGATCATCCTATACTGCAAAGCTTCTCAAATGTTTTTCCTGATGAAATTCCTGGAATGCCACCTAAAAGGGATATTGATTTTTGAATTGACCTTGTTCCAGGTGCAGAACCTATTTCCAAAGTGCCTTATAGGATGACTACTTGGGAGTTGAATGAACTCAAGATTCAGCTTGAGGAATTGTTGTCCAAGAACTTTATTCGGCCAAGTGTGTCACCTTGGGGAGCATCAGTTATCTTTGTCAAGAAGAAGGATGGATCTTTAAGGTTGTGTATCGACTATAGGCAACTCAACAAGGTTATAATCAAGAACCGCTATCCGCTTCCTCGGATCAATGATTTGTTTGATCAGATTAAGGGGGCATGCATGTTCTCAAAGATTGACCTTAAATTTGGATATCACCAATTAAGGATTCATGATGCTAATATCCACTGAACAGCATTTCAAACTTAGTATGGGCACTATGAATTCATAGTAGTACCATTCAGGTTGACCAATGCACCATTGGTATTCATGAGTCTCTTGAATGGAGTGTTCAGAACCTATTTGGATCAATTTTTCATTGTGTTTCTGGATGACATTCTGATCTATTCAAAGACATTTGAGGAACATGAGCAGCATTTGAAGCAAGTATTGTAGTGTTTGCGGGAAAATAAGTTATATGCAAACTTGTCAAAGTGTGAATTTTTCCAAACTGAGATCAGATATCTTGGTCATGTTATCTCAGGGAATGGCGTTGCAGTGAATCCAATGAAGATTCAAGCTATAATTGAGTGGCCAGCACCCACAGATGTTTCTGAAGTCTGTAGTTTCATGGGTCTTGCTGGATATTACCATAGGTTTGTCGAGAATTTTTCCCGTATTGCTCATCCAATCACATCACTGTAGAGGAAAGGGAAAAAGTTTCAATGGACTCAGAAGTGTGAGGAAGCATTTTAGATCCTTAAGGAGAGATTGACAAGTGCTCCTATTCTAGCGGTGCCTGATCCACTTGGTGATTTTGTGATATGCACTGATGCATCTTTGGAGCGAATTGGTGCTGTCCTGATGCAGGAAGGGAGAGTAATCACTTATGAGTCAAGGAAACTCAATCCTCATGAGGGTAACTATCCCACACATGATCTTGAATTAGTAGTTGTAGTTCATGCTCTAATCAAATGGCAACATTTCTTACTTGGACACAAGTTTGAACTTCATACGGATCACAGAAGTCTTCAATACATATTTACTCAGCCCAACCTTAATGCTAGGCAGCATAGATGGATGGAATTTCTTTGTGAATATGATTTCAAAGTGAAATATATTCAAGGAAAAGAGAATGTGGTTGCTAATGCATTAAGTCGAAGATGTCATGATGTTTCAGTTTTGACTCTCAAGGTTGATTTGAAGGATCAAATTTTGCAAGGACTTCTGTCTAATTTATGGTATCAGGAAGTGAAATCAGTATTGGAGAGTGGGAAAATGCTCGAAGGATGTTTTGTCAGGTACTCTATGGATTCAGATGGATTGTTGAAATATCAAGGGTGTACATATGTTCCATCTACTCATGATCTTCATGACATAATTCAGTCAGAAGCTCATCGTGCACCTTATGCAGCTCATCCTGGTGTGAAGAAAATGCATAATGAGTTGAGGTAGCATTATTATTGGCTAGGAATGAAGAGGGATATAGCTGACTTTGTAGCTAAATGTCTTGAATGTCAGAGGGTTAAAGCAGAGCACAGACATCTGGCTGGATATCTTCAGTCACATGTTGTTCCTACATGGAAGTGGGATGAAATATCAATGGATTTCATCACTGGATTACCAGTTACTCAAAGGAGGCATGATGTGATTATGGTCATTGTGGACAGATTGACCAAAGTTGCACATTTTTCTCCTATCAGATCATCTTACATAGCTACTTCAGTAGCTAAGATTTTCTTAGAACAGATTGTTAGATTGCATGGTATTCTGCATAAAATCATCTCATATTGGGATTCAATTTTTACATCAACCATGTGGACTTCTTTGTAGCATGCGTTGGGTACTCAACTAAATTTTAACTCAGCTTATCATCCAAAGATAGATGGACAAATAGAGAGAGTGAATCAGGTCCTTGAAGATATGTTGAGGATGTATGTCATGGATCGACAGACTCATTGGGAAGACTATCTCTATTTAGTGGAGTTTGCTTATAATAATGGATATCATAGTACCATCGGTATGGCACCATTTCAAGCATTGTATGGTAGACCATGTCGCACTCCATTAAGTTGGGATAATCTTGAGGATAGAATCATTTTGGGTCCTAATATTCTTCACGATATGGAAGAGCAAGTTCGTAGGATCAGGGAACATTTAGCCTCAACTCAGGATAGGCAAAAGAAGTATGCAGATGCTCATAGGACAAATACATAGTTTGCAGTTGGGGACAGGGTGTTTCTTAGAGTTCATCCTTGGAAGAGTCCAATTCATTATGGTAAAGGATCAAAGCTTGCACCACATTTTGTGGGACCTTTTGAGATCCTCAATCGGATAGGGCCTGTAGCGTATCACTTAGCCTTGCCACCCAGCCTTGCACGCATTCATGATGTTTTTCATGTATCTGTACTTAGAAAATATGTTCCTAAACTGACACATGTATTGAACTGGAATTCTCTTTAGGTAGAGGAAGGACAACTGGCTTTGGAACTCGTTCGTATTCTATAGCGAAGAACACTAACCCTCAGGGGTCGAACCCTCGAGCAGGCAAGGGTCCTATGGGATCCCAACGATGAATCAATAGCTACTTGGGAAGATGTGAATAAGCTTAGTGATCTTCACCCGCAGTTATTCATAGGCTTCCAGGAGTAAGCTTGATCCTAGGGGGGGAGGATGTCATGCCCCTCGGATTTTGCTTTGTCTTTGCTCGATCTGTGTTTTGTGATGATTTCATATGTACTTATCTTGTTAGTATGGTTTGCCTTGATGTGGCAATATCATTTCATTATCTCTATGTTTTGTTATTTGAACTTGGCTTATATACATGTTTGTTTAAAATAAAAATTAAAAATCTTATGATAGCTATTTAATGTGAACAATATAATATTTAGCATGAGATAACTTAAAATGCTTATATATGTGTTTTGAGAGAATGTTTAAATTTGTTTGTTTTTAAAAATGAATATTGTTTTAAATTGGTATTTGGGTTATTTGATATGACTTGAGCATGATTATGGAGCTGTTGAATAGGGCAAGAAATCATTCAATTTTGAATTTATTTAACATTAATGTCGATTAAGAGGGAATGTAAGGATAGTTAATGCCCTGTCTGTGGTGTGCTTAAGCATTAAGTAACTCCACTTTGTCTCACACACATCTCTCTCAGTGTATTATGGAGGTTTGAAGTTATCTTGCAATTTTGCCAATGCTTTGTGAGTTTGTTGACTGAAATTTGCTCTTGAGCTCACTGTGCATTCATTTTAAACTCAACTGTAATGAGTTTGTTACGGGTTTGGAAGCCTATTTGGGAGATTAACATGGTGAATAGTATTACATTGTTTTGGCTATTTGGTATTCCTGCATTTGAAAAGGCTTTTGGCATTGGACTGTGGAATCAGGGCAAGTTTGAAGCTTTTTCTTTTCACTGTGCATTTCAATCAATTGTGAGGAGGTAGGGGGCTTTTCTAACCTTACTTCTCTTTGGATTAATTGCATTACATGGATTTGAAATGGTTTAAATTGTATGTTTTCTGGGCAATGAAATGGTAAATTTTAGTAGTTTAAAACACAGTAGAAAATGGTAGATAAGTGATGTCTTTACTGTGTGTTAAATTTTTAAAGGTTCTTCATAATCATGGTTATAGTCTCAAACACTATCAGTTTTGATAAACATTTGTAAAGCCCTAGCTTGGAGGAAAATGGGGAAAAAATTGGTAATGGTCGACTAAGATAAAATTAGATAAACCCTAGTTAGAAAATAGGGAAAATATTGATGCAGTCGTGTTTCATTTTGGAAAATCTAGGTTTTAATAAAATAGCAACAACGATTGATTGGATTTTTGAGTAAAATAGAAATGATATATATATATTTCGTATTGCAAAAACTTGGATACAATTTAATATTGCATATCTTTGAAAAAGGGAATTCGGGTTTTAGAGTTTCATTATGGTAGTATTGTTATAATCTTCAAATTTCCTGTTTGATACCTTTATCACTTGAAGGGTAGACTGGTGTATGAGTAAGCTATGAATAGATATATTGTTTCTTGAGTTAGTCAGATTTGAATAAGATTAAAGGTTTAGGGTCTTGATGTATAGCCAAGGAGATTAGGGCATTCGATTGGATGTGTTTGGTTTAGGGAAAATTAGATTATGGACATTCGATATATTTCCAGGTTAATGATTTTATATAGGAATGCTAGATTTGTGTTTAGATAGTGCTTTGTTAAGGGTGAAAAGAGATTTGATGTAATTTGGTTATATGAATGATTAAATAGATAATAGAAGACTATTTTTTGCATTAGTCAAAGCTTGTAAGGGAATGTAAGTGGATTATGTTGTAGAAAATTACCTTATCTTGAACAAAAGTATAGCATGTTAGGATGGATTATTGACATTAGTATAACCTAGGATGACATAGACAGTGGACAAGTATTGATTATCAGTTTTGTTTGTTTGGAACTGTTATTTGAGTCCTTATTACTGTGACATGCATTTTTTTTGTGAATTCCTTGTCTGTCTAGTGAGTGTTGTAATTAGTAGCATTGAATTCATATATGTGCATTGATATTTATGGTAGATGTGTTTTGTGCTTATATTAAAAATGTTTTTAGGAATAGGTATATTGTATATAAGAGAGGTGGTTGTCATGGGGGCCAGTACCTAAAGTGGTAACCTGATGGGTTGCTCATGACAATTTTCTAATCCAGTGATAACATATAAAATATATGGGTGGGTTTTTACATTAAAAAGATTTAAGTGCCTCTCTCATACCTTACATGCTTGTTTAGATAGAGGATGAGGTGTAGAAGATGTCTTTGAGAGACATAGGTCTCTATCTTCGTATGTACGAGAAGATAGTAGGCACCACTCAGATTCTTACTTTGGGTACTGCCGCCTTGCACAGGGCATGGACCTGGAGTAGCCCATAGGTAGATATGTGTGATGACACCCATTACTTTTGTATATGTTATATCTTTTTCCTAGTGTGTACTCCGGTGTGTTTATCATTTCTCAGTTTATGAGTGGCATCATTGGATAGAGGTTATGGTGGTCTTGTCAGAATCATTCTTATTTTATCAGGTGATTTCTAGGAATTTTATCTATTTGCTTATTTAAACAGTTTCTAATGAATACTTCAACTTTTTTAAATGCAGATTTATAATTGGATGTTTAAATATTATCATGCAATGTCTTTTCAGAAAATATTTCTATTACTGTATTCTCAGCCCTACTATATGTTTTGTGGTGTGATTTCTATTTCGTGCAGGAGCTCGATTTTAGAGTTCTAATTATGGCTAAAGATACTAAAGATCAGATTATTAACGAAGTTTCTTTATCTAGTTTAGTTGTATTTTGGCTATATGTGTTAAGGTCCATTAAAAGATGGAAAAGATGTGTAAAAGGGAATACTATTAGTAGTATTATACCCATGTGATGTAAAAGATCTTAACATGATCATTTTTTTCTAGAACCTATAGTGTTTTATCCAATCAGGAAGAGCATTATGCTAAGTTATCTGATTGTGCATTAAACTCAAGTTAAGAATATCACTATTTATGTAATGAGCATTTGGTTAATTAAGATGTGATACTTGTTTTCCTTTAAGCAATTATGTATTATGTTATGTATGAAGTGTATGTTTCTCTCTTTTAGTATTTAAAAAAAATATTTTCACGTTTATTTCTTAGAATAGGTTAGGCAGACGTTACAATACACTTTTATGTCTTTATATTTTCAAAATATTTGTTTGTTTATAGTTATTAATTATTTTATCCCCATTTACAAAATGATGAATCCTAGTTATGAAATATCTATTATTCTATATGAATTGTTGGGATTATGGAAAGATATGTACTGAGAGGAGAGGGGTGAATCAATACCTTACAAACTTTTCAAACTTAATCTTTTTACACATGAATATCATTAAATGATTGTATCAATTGCATATAACATACATCCAAAACATAACTGAAATGTAAATGCATGTAATCTAATCAATAAACCATTCATGAAACTTCATACACATAACTCAAGTATTTTGGTATCACAAAAACCCTTGTTAGAAGGTAGAAACTATGGTGGGGATGACACCCACAAATATTCACTACTGCAGTAACAAAGTTTTCTAGTTAAGGCTACAAAGATTGTGATCACTTCTGGTGATCTAACCCTGTTAGGGGAAAAAATGAGATCAACTAGATCTACTTGGTTAGAAGATTTTAGCAACACAATACATGTATGCACTGGGTTAGGAGATTTATAAAATAATTGTTAAGTTCACTCTATTAAGAGATTTAAAGTCTACTACAATGATTAAAGAGTAACAGTAGAATTGATCTATAAATAGAAACTCAACATGCTTTCAATTTAGATTTGTATAGTACTTATTTGTTATCACCTTAATATGATCAATCTCTTATGTGAATTCTTCTTGGTAGCCCTTTTTTTTTTATAATTTGAATATTATATCAATGGTTATCAATCATAACCCTGTCTAATCTTTAGATTTCTTCCACTATGGTGGATACTTCATGTGTTGTTATCTCTATTAAAATGACATCATTACAAATTTTATATCAAACTGAACTTGACATAATTAGGGTTTAGACACTATCTTAGAAAACCTAAGATCAATGACGGAAATGAATAACGTAGATCAACATTACATAGGAACCATCAACAATTTAAAGATTTCATCCATATTAAATTATGTCTCAATCTTGGTAAACCATTTTATGATTGGTGTAAACCACTTTTCTTGTTGTTTGTGTCATTCCAAACTACTATGCCATTTTCCTATTTCACTCAGTTTACATTGCTTTCATCTCTCAGTTATTTTCTAGTGCTCGGTCCATATGAATGCTTGATGACTACTGTGCTTCGTACTCAGTGATCATCTTGTTTGGTAAGAGTGCTCATTCAAAGCTATGTTAGGTTAACTTAATAATCTCCCTTATGATCTATTTAGTGTATAGGCTTTGTGTATTTATTGAGACTATCCTATTTTGTCTTCTTTACGAACTATATGATTGAATGATACTAATGACAAAAATTAATACCTTTTTGGACTAAAATTATCCCCCTTTGTCATTAGTATCGAAAACTTTATGTATATGTACTGACTTCAAATTTTGAACTTAACCAAAAGAAATATGAATCTAATGAATCTATGTGAACTCCCCCTTTGTACATGCTCTCAGTGTGAAGTACATATAAGAATATATATATACTTATTTGTTATCACATTAATGTGATAGATCTCTTCTATGAATTCTTCTTGATAGCCCTCTATTTATGATAAACTAAATAATCTATCAATGCTTCTCAATCATAACCATGTTTGAACTTTAGATCTCTTCTACTATGGTGGCTACTTCATGTGTTGTTATCTCTATTAAAATGACATCCTTACAAATTTTATATCAAACTAATCTTGACCTAATTAGGGTTTAAACACTATCTTAGAAAACCTCAGATCACCAATGGAAATGAATAACCTAGATAAACATTACATAGGAATCATCAATAATTTAATGATTACATGCATATTAAATTTTGTCTCTATCTTGGTAAACCATTTCTGATTAGTGTAAACCATTTTCCTTGTTGTTTGTGTCATTCTAAACTGCTATGTCCTTTTCCTATTTCACTTGGTTCATACTGCATTCATCTCTTAGTAATTTCCTAGTGCTCGGTTCATATGAATGCTTGGTGAATACTATGCTTGGTACTCAGTGATCATCTTGCTTGGTAAGAGTGCTTGGTCAAAGCTATGTTCAATTAACTTAGTGATCTGCCTTATGTTCTACTCAGTGTATAGGCTCTATGTATTGACTGATTTTCCTATCTTGTCTCCTTCACCAACTATATGATTAAATGATACTAATGACAACCATTTATTCTCTTTAGGAGTAACATGAATATATTTTTTATGAAAAGTGTATAAGAATAGTATAAAGAATCTAATAGAATTATGATAGTTTAAGATTTAGGAGTTTCTTATCTTGAATTGTATGATTCATGCAAGATCAGGATTGTAGTGAGTTAAATAGTGGAATAGGAATCTTGAATTGCTCATGAAGCTTGTTATGATGCATTATAAAGAAATTTTGTCAAAGGAAATAACTAAAAAATAATTATTTAAAGTTTTTAGTGTGATAAGAGCTATTAGTAAATTATCTTACATTTACCTAATTCCTAGTTTGTCCAATTGAAATTAATGTTAAGGTCACATAGAGAGATATATCACTTTTTTTTCAAACTCACCATTTCTCCCTATATTTATCAACAAAGTCCTAACATGTTTCTCATTTTGAGGGGTGGTCACAATTTCTCTACTACCTTCTCATCTCATCCTTACCTTTATATGTAATTGTAGTGTCAAAAAATGGAAGGACTTCCATTTAGGAATGGTTTAGCCCTCTGAGTAGGTGGTTTGGGGTCATGTCAAATGCCTCAGATAGGTCCCTAGCTTACTGTTGGCTTTTTCTCCTATTTTTCCCTATTTTCTCCTTATCTACAACTTGTTTCTGGCACCTAGCACTATGAATTTGAGGTTCTTGACCTCAGGTTCAAGGTCAACCTTGACCCTGACCCAAGGTCCAAATTTTAGATTCTAAGGGTTTCTAGATCTCGGGTTTCAGAAGTTTTATTTCCCACTTTTGGGTCGGGTGTTTTCAATTTTGAAATGATAAACTCTTAAATTACATTTAATCTAGGTCCATTTATAATGGTATGGGCCCAATGGGAATTTATTTCTCATATGTTAGCCTCTCTAGGAGTTTGTGCCCTAGATCACTATAAAACAAAGCCTTCTCTCATTTTCTCCATCAAGAGATCATGAAATCAAGCACTCTCAAGTAAATTCAATCAAGCAAATCAAGTGAGAAAGAATTCAAGAAATCATATATTCAAGCATTCAATTTATCCATTGAAGATCAATGATTCAAGAATTCAATCCTTTGAAGGGATTTGGTTCAAGCATTCAAGATTCATCATTCAAACCCTAGATCTATCCATCATGGTGGTGTGATATTCCTTCAAGATCCTTTGTTCATCTTCAAGATCCATTCATTCTTCCTATAAGGTGGATTTCAAGCATAAAATCATGAAGATTTTTATTTACATTTATGCTTTTTAGTTTTGAGCCCAAGCTTTCATATCAACATACTTGTTTATATTTCAAATACAATTGCATATCTATTGAGTATCATAGCTTCATTGTTAGATCTACTTCTACTACTTGCTAGCATTCTCAATTTTAATTATATTTCAAGGTTGATTCTAGAACTGGGGTTTGCCTAAGGAAAACCCCTCATCAAACAAAAAAATCATTTTTCTTATAGGAATAGGTGTAGAACAATGAGTTACAAAATGGAGCTAAGTACTCTTTTCAGAAAACTTTCAAGATCCATGAATAGAATTTTTGTTGGAGCAGTGTAGGTCAAGGTTGACATTTCCCTCTAGGTAAAGGTCAACCATTCTTACAAAAGAAAAATATTTTTAGGTTTTGTAGATCTCAGAGGTTTGGTTCAAACATGCAAAAATCAACAGTTTATGAGACTATTTGACATGGTTTTTAGTAGATTCTTTTTCAAAGGTAAGTACTTTTTATTTCTTCATTTCAATAAATTAGAATTTCTAGATTTATATTCCATCCCCTTAGAATTCATATGTATGTATAAAATATGGGTTTAGGGTCTCTTTCATGTGCACTATTTTAAACCCTATTCATCCATATTTAACATCTTACATTTTGGTGAACCTAACGTGATATAATAAATTGATCAATATCATTATATTATCTTATAAAATAATAAATTTAGATTCAATATCATTATATTATCTTTTCAATGTATGGATGTAAATAGAGGTCTTAGGTCTCTTTCATATGCGTTTTCATAAACCTCATCCCTATTTTACACCCTTACATTTTTGGTGAACCTGATGTGAAAATGTGCACCATCCAATTACCTTCTTAGTAAAAATATAAAAGCACAATAGGAAAATCAAGTAAAATATGGATGAATAGGGTTTAGAATAATGTACATAAAAGAGACCCTAAACCAAGATTTTTCACATACATATGAATTATAAGGTGATGGAATATAAATATGGAAATGCTAATATTGAAATGAAAAAATAAAAAGTACTTATCTCTAAAAAATAATCTACCGAAAACCTTGTCAAATAGTCTCAGAAATTATTGATTTGTGCAATCCTCAATTGAAACGGTGACATCTAAAAAACCCATAAATCTTTTCCTTTTATAAGAAAGGTTGATTTTGACCCACCGGGAAATGTCACCCTTGACCCAAAATCATCGACATTGACTGCACTTCTCCAACAGAAATTTTGTTCATGGATCTCGAAAGTTTTCTAAAAAGGGCATCCAAATCTACTCTGATATTCACTATTTTGCACCTGTTCCTACAAGAAAATTTGTTTTGTTTGTTGGATGAGAGGTTTTCCTTGGCCAAACCCTGGTTTTGGAATCAACCTTGAAATATAATTGAAATTGAGAATTCTAGCAAGTAGTAGAAGTAGATCTAACAATGAAGCTATGATATTCAATAGATATGAAATTGTATTTGAAATGTAAATAAGTATGTTGATATGAAAGCTTGGACTCAACACTAAAAAGCATAAAAGTAAATTAAAACCTCCATGATTGTATGGTTGAAATCCACTTTTATGGAATGATGAATAGATCTTGAAGATGGACAAAGGATCTTGAAGGAAGATCACACCACCATGATTGATAGATCTAGGGTTTGAATGATGAATCTTGAATACTTGAACCAAATCCATTCAAAGGCTTGAATGCTTGAATCCTTGATCTTCAATGTAGAACTTGAATGCTTCAATGGATGATTGCTTGAATTCTTGCCTAAATTTTCTTGAGAGTGCTTGATAATCGATTCATGACTGATGGAGAAAATGAGAGAAGGCTTCGTTTTATAGAGATCTAGGACACAAACTCCTAGAGAGGCTGACATTTGAGAAATAAATTCCCATTGGGCCCATAACCCTAGAAATGGACCTATATTAAATGCAATTTAAGAGTTTACTATTTCAAAGATCAAAACAACCAACTTGGAAATATGAGAACAATTCTTTTTGAAACTCGACACTCAGAAATCTTGGGACCTTGAACCATAGACCTTGGGTCAAGGTCAAGGTTGACCTTGACCTAGGTCATGTTCAAGGTCATCCTTCACCTAGGTCAGGGTTGAGGTCAACCTTGACCTAAAAGGTTGACCTTGACCCTAACATCAAGAATCTTAGGATCTTAGTCCAGAATGCCAAAAAAGTGCATAAAGAAGGTGGAAAATAGGGCAAAAAAGGGAAAAAAGATAGCAGAAAGCCATGGATCTATTTGAGGTGTTTGACATGACACCAAACTACCTACTCGAAGGGATAAACAAGTCCTAAATGGAAGTGCTTCCATTTTTTGATGATACATTTATCCCCCACTTTAGCAAGAGTATGGATTCGATGAAAACTCTTCGTAAAGGAGAAGAAAGATGTCATTTGATTGCAACAAGATGAAATATCACTTAGTTTAGGACATGATCCCCCAAGCCAAGGATCCTAACTCAACATACATGCACGAGGGTGCAAAAGCAAAGATAAACAAAGATAAAGCTAAAAGACACAAAAATAGGGGTTAGTACTAAAACAAACCCAAATCAATTAGTACAATGAAATAATGTTGCAAAATATACAAATGCCACTAAGCTAGGGAAAGCAGATCCCTAAACAAAGAGAAAGAAGGAAGAACCTTTCCCCCCAAAAATTAAAGAAAGGGATACCTTTGCAAAACAAATGTCTTTATAAAAATTATCTGGAATAATAACAAAGAACTATGGATGATTATGATCATAATACAAAACCATAGGAAAGAAAGAATAACCAAATATGCTCAAAGAAGATTGCATACTAAGACCATAATGGATTCTAAAGAAATGGGAGGAATACCTCTTTCCCCCCAATGATGACAGAAGAGGGGAAAAGATCTACATTATAGAATAATGAGGGGTGAAATTATGAAGATATTGTAATAACAAATGAGTGGTACAGAGCACACCTAGGCTAACCTCCATAATTAAGATGTTTTGGCTTGTATCTAACATTAGCCAAGTCAGATTGATAGAGTAATTTAGAGTGAGTTTTTTTTAGACCTTAGAAGGTCATTGCAATGTGTGCTAGGTGAGTTAGTCATTAGGACTAAGGTCACCAAAATAGCCATTGTTAGTAGTTTTTAAATTCTTAGTGTTAGTAGCTTAAAGTTTGAGTTAGAGTCTTCAATGTGTCTTAAACACATGAATGAGGTTAAGAAGATTCCTTGAGGCCATTTATGATGTTTTATCCTCAAGATATAGGAGATAGAGGTCCTAAGAAGTAGGATGCAGGCATAAAGTTAAGCTGCCAAAAAGTTGTTAGAAGTTGTCATGACAAAATTTGCAATAATGGCAAATGTTGCATGAAACTCAATTACCTTGAATCCAATTAAGAATAGCAAGTGGGAGATCAAACAACAGGCACTAAAAAAATGGAAATGCAATCTAATTTAAAAGGAACGATAAAATTTTGAAGCTAGTAATTTCATTGTAATAGTTTGAATATAGTAATACAGCTCTACAACTTTTTTTTAGAGAAGACCCCAAGATTTTTGATGTGACAATCATATGTAAAGGATTACATGTTCTAAATTAGTGATTGCATAGTGTTCTTTAGAGAGTTCTAATATTTTTTCATTCAGTAATCAAGTTGATTTGAGGTTGATAAAAGACTTGTATAAATTGTTTTGAGTTTAGTAGTCTCCTTGGTCCTTTCCTGACCAGTCAGTCATTTCATGGCTCCCCCATGAAAAATAACCATGGGATCTTCCTAAGGATGGTTGGATATGTTAGGGGAGTCCATATTCTATACATATTTATGATTAGGTTTCATGAGAAGATGGAGATCTATTTTTACTACTAATCCCTAGGCGAGTAGACAGTGCTCAATTAGAGGTTTAGGATTGAAGAATTGAAGATTTCTTGTAGGGAATGAATGTACAGTATGGGGAAAGTATATTACCAGGTGTCACATGTTATAATATTTTAATGTTATAATATTTGTGAACTCACCAATGAGTTCCTAGGAAATAGGTATTTTAGCCCTATTAGGCCTAGATTGTAGGAAGGCAGTGTGTAATGTCCCCGCTAGGGAACCCATAGGTCTATGACCTAAAATTACAACTAACAATTTTATTTTTTCTTAACATTCTAACATACCATCATTACTATTCACAAGTACATTCCTTAAGGTTCCCTTAATGAATTCATTTACCATTATCAAGTATTTCATTTTATTACTTAATCTAACAAATTCTATTTCCATTTCAACTTCAATTTACATTAATGAGCTAGTTGAATTAATTTTCTTTACCAAACTAACACATAATTTAATTTTAGAAGTGAAACAAGCACACATTACTTATCTCATCCACTAATTACATTTATTCTTTCATATTTATTTACTCCTTAACCTTATCTATGCTCAACCAAATTGCACCATCAAAACTCAATTAAGCTTTTCCATTAAGTGTCCTCACTTTCTATATTCATTTCAAGATAATAATAGAAAGAGCATAAATTAATTAACCATATATTGATAACCAACACAAACCATTAAATGAATTATTTTTTTTCCATAAATTTAGCTTCCACAAATCATCATCTATAACCATGTATAAGTCTAGTTAAGAATTGAGATTAAAACCTTGTTTAAATAACCTTACATCATACACATTGAACTTAGACATTTAAGAACTTTGGGAAAGAATTACATCTTAATAAAATACATGTTTCCTTTCCCTTTTCACCTAGAGATACCCTTCAACCCTTAGCATATCTTTTCACTATTCCATATATCAAAATGAGTTTCCTTTTAAAGAGGTTTGCATCCATAAGTACTTGCATAAAAAGGTTTTCATAGAACCATTACTTCCAATTTTCATTTAAGATTCAAAAGAGATATAAGGTATGAATTACTCATTGATTTAACCATATTCAATCCCCTTTTTAGATTCATAATTCTACCCTTCACATATACATAACTTATTTCTTACAATTTCCTTTTACAAACATAATTACAGTTAATGCACATTGCCTGAAGGCATATAGAATGATAACATCAAGTTTCCCAAAGCTCACAATACATCTTTACATCTTGATAAGAAAAGATAGAGATACATGATACAAGAAAAAAATCTTCACCACTAAACAACTTAGAATCCAAGCCATGACACAAACCATGAACAATACCTCGAAAGAGATTTGCCACCCAACCATGTGAAACTGATAAAATTCCATCCCCCGTGCTAGGAGATAGAACCAAGGTACTCTCAAGATCTTAAGGAAATCTAAGTCTCAAATACCAATAAATCCAAGACTCAAAAGAACAAGAATAAAGAACATAAAATATCATCATACTATAACACCGAGGTTAAGGTTCTAGGAGACCACCTAAGTGAGTGTCATCACACAACCTGTGTATGGAGATCCACCCTACCAACCATGTAACCCAGGTTCCCCCTTTATGAATAGAGATCCACCCTGGCAATTATCCCTAGTCTCAGTACTCCAATTAGGTCTGTGTGGCCATTATTATGTTTTCTTTCATTATCTTTTGAATCCCCCCTTCCCAAGTTAATTTTTAAGGTTATCACTTTTTACAAACCCACCCATAGGATCATCTAGCAACCACTTTAGGGTTCCAACATCTATGGTGAGCCACTCACTTAGGGTTCATATTCCCTCACCACATCACAAGCTATAAATACAAGATAACACTTCCAAGTCTTGATTCATAGGTTTAAGAAACTCCCCTACGCAATCAGACCCTCAGAATGAGTCCTAACCATAGCCATAAACATAACAAGAACCATTGGAAGAATTTCTATCACAAGGCATCTCAAAGAAAAAACATAAAACTTTCCACATCCATAAGTACAACTTTCCAAGGCTCATTTATAGGTCTAAGGAACCCTCCCGTGTAGATAGGCCATCGAGACAAGTCCTAGCCTCATAAACTAAGCTCAAGTCTATGTCAAGTTCAAAAAATATCATGAGTAAACTATATAACCTCAAAAAAACAAGTAACGAACATACATAGGTGATACAAACTTCCACATGCATTAAAACAACATCCATCTATGGAAATCTCATGAGCCTGAAATTTGGCTAAGTCTGATTTTTTTTGGAAAACCCAAAATCTATAATCTGTATCTTAACTCCTATGAAGCTGAAACCTATCATAAACATCCTAGAATGTATCTAATTTCATTATACAAATATAACTTAAAGTATAAGAAACTTATACTTAAATTTTTTATTTGTATAAATATAAATCCTACAAAATTTGAGCACGAGAAACCCTAAAAACTCCAAATGACTTTCTATATAAACCCATATGACAATGTATGCATTCCCATATGACTTTTTCTCAAGTGTCGTGTTGGGACTCAAAATGCAGTTTTGAGGTACCATGTAAAATTTTGATTAGGTGCTCATTTTGGCTTTGTATTGCATGCTAGTATGGGTGTATTTGGGGTCATATCTTAAGGTCTATGTGTTCATTGCTTTGCATTCATCCTATCAAGTTTTTTTGAGTCCTTAGATGGCATGTTCAAATGGGTTTGCATCAGTTCATTTCTAGGAGGTCTCTAAGTCAGAATATGCTTAAAGTGTAAAATTCACTGGGAAGGGTCACTTTGAGGTTGAATAAAATGCACCCTGGAGAGCGTCATGAAAATATGAGCCTAGCTTCTTTTTTAAAACTTTTCCTACTCTTTAGGTGTCAGGTTTTAGGCCTCTGTGATAATTTTTGGCCCCGTTTATTCATCCCCTTTCGGAGGTGTTTTCTAGTTTCTGCACTTGGCCCTTTTCCCAGTTTTGTTGGGAACCCTGTTTGACATGTTATAACTTGTACCCGGTCAATTGGTAGAAAAGTTTTAATCATTTCCCAACATTATAGACAATTTTTACTCTACCCCTATCAGTTTGTAGCCCGTGATGAATCCATATGATGAAAAATTGAAGCTGATTCAATTTGCAGCTTTCGTGTTTTGCACTGTTTGGTTATTCACCAGTTTTCCAGAGCCCTATTTCAACTATGAATAAATCATGCCCTATTGATTAGGTCATCAGTATGTTTATCTCAGTGTATAGTAGACATAAAATACTTCCATGCTATAAGATTGTGGCTCTTGATATATTCATTTGGTCAATTTGCCAGACCTTTTTTGTTTGCAAAAAGTGCAAACTGCCCAGTTATGTTTTCTACAAGCTTGTCAGAGGCCTTCTTTGCCTGCTAATAAATTTTCACGGGATGATCCTATTGTCAAAATTATTTTTATCCTGTATTGCTGACAAGTTGTATTGTATCTCATTCTGATTCGAGCATCCTACCAATCCATTCGTGCACTTTTCAAGGCTAATTCCAGATGCAGTTTATCAGGTTCTGACAGTGTGTTTGCAGGAGTAGAATGAAAAGGGAAACTTCAGAGGTTAATAAATTTCACCTCAGGTATAGTCAAGGGATGTCATTTTACAGAGTGATTCTATGTATCTCAAGGTTTATGTCAGTCACGCGGTGAGATTTGTTCAGGTGATTTGGTCAGTTTTCAAAGCCAGTTCTAGAGCCAACTTAAGTGATTTCAGATAGAGTAGAAAGGCAATGTTTTAAGTGGCTAACTTTGGTCAGTTTTATCTTGTGGCTCGGGTCTCTTCAATATTTATTCTTTGACATGCATATTTGTTTGTTGGAGGTGAACATGTGTGCTAAGTGACATGATCCTATGATGGCTATTGGCCAGTTTTTAAGGCTGCTCCCGGATGTCAGCTAATGTTATTTGACAATCTTTGCAAAGGATGAAAGTGAAATAAATGGCCCAGACAAGATAATGACATGATGTGTGAGAGAAAAAGAGTGTGTCGCCAGTGTGAGTTATCACTAACATTGGGCACAAGATATTTGTGTACGTAGAAATGGCTACTGTTACTGGTGCTCATTTATCATTGTTATTTTCTAGAGGGCAATGCATCAAGGTCTTGTCTCAAAGCTTGAGAAAATCAAAGAAAACTAATGTTGTGATGACAAATATCATAGACAAATGCAAAGCATGTGGAGAAGAAGAAGATAAAAAAAAGGTTAAAGGCAAGAGCTAGTTTTAAAAAAAATTGTGAATGTACAGCCAGACACATTTTTAATCATAACTCAAAAAATACAAATTGGGTCAGGCTAAATTTTACATATGTTTGAGACGACAATGTGTGTATTGTAAAAAAATTTTTTTAGAAAAACTCAGTTTGAAAATCAAAAGTTATGGTCCTCTGAGTACTCGCAGCAATAAAAAATCAGCATTACTTCCAAAAGTTTAGTCCCACATTGCTCAAGAAATAACCATTTTAAGTGTTTAAAAGATATACCACTCACATAATGAAATGAATAAAGAGAAGAAGACTCTCAAGAGTGTGCACAACTAGTGCATTGGGATATGTGTCAGTAATCATAAAGCACTAAATTTTACAAAAAAATGCTAATGAAAAATGTTAGTGGTTAAATCATAAACATTTAGAGAATTAGAGAATACATTTGGTTGCGAGTTCTTCAAATCCTTGGTTGTTAGTCTCTAGTTCTCCAAATACAAATGGTTAAGGAGATAACATTCAGAGAACTAGAGAATGCTTAGTCTCTAGTTCTCCAAATACAAATGGTTAAGGAGATAACATTCAGAGAACTAGAGAATGCTTAGTCTCTAGTTTTCCAAATGGCTAGTGGTTAAGAGATAACATTCAGAGAACTAGAGAATGCTTGGTCTCTAGTTCTCCAAATACTTGATAGTTAGTGAAAATGATTCAAAGAACTAGAGAATACACTTGGTCATGAGTTCTCCAAATACTTGACAGTTAGTGAAAATGATTCAGAAAACTAGAGAATACACTTGGTCCCTAGTTCTCCAAATACTTGGCAGTTAAGAAAAATGATTCAGAGAATTGGAGAGTATGTAGTCGCCCATTCTCCAAATGATAACCATGGTCAAAGAAAGATTTAGAGAATTGGAGAATAGAGCTTTCGCCAGTTCTCCAGAGTTAACTGCAGTTAGTTTGATCATCTGGAGATTCAGAGAATCCATATGATCGCTAGTTCTCCCATTCAGTGAGTTACCCTGAGGTTAGTCTAAGCATGCAATGAGGTGATGACAAGTGGTGCTATTTGGTGCTTTCTGAGGCAAATACATAAAATGATATTAAAAGATAGTTGTTCATAGAAAAGGGGCTTGGAAATTCATTTTTTAACAAAACATATAAGTGTTATATGTTTCCGAAAAGGTCTTCGAATAAGGATTCCAATGGTGATGACTATTTTTAGTTTCAAAGTAGTTGATAAGAGCACTCCAAGTTTGAAATCCGAGAATCAAGATCGGTTGAAGATCAGATTGGAGGTTTTTGCAAAATGTGGATTAGCTTGGGAATCAGTTGCAGGGAGATGAGGAATGTTGAAGATATTTTTATGCAAGAGGGACAGCTGTCAGTTGGTTTTGGAAATGGACTCTCAATTGCTATATCTTGGATTTTTCTCATTGTAACATAGCTGTTGAAAATTTGTGCTATAGAGCAGCTTCCAGGCTTTTGTTTTTCTTTCCTGTGTTTCTTTGTTTTAGAAATATACAATTGCAGATGATTTTAATGAAAACAATCGAATCCCTATTCAATTCTTGTTGATGTCTTTGTGTATCTATCTTAGTTCTTGTGTGTCAGTTTGTAAGGCATTTTGATGCACTGGCTATAAGGTAGTTGTGATCTTGTTTTTAAGTTTCTTTCAAGGAGAGAGTCAATCTTGAATACAAGTTTTGAGAATTTAAGGTTTATACACGAATTTGATGTCCAGGAACTGGAGTGAAAAGAATGGTTTGTAAGGCATCCCATTCGGGTTTTTGAGTTTAGAGTTATAGTTTTCTGGAAATGTACGTTTGTATGACTCTGCTGCCCAATGAACAAGGCAATGATCTTGGTTTGCTTTGCATTTTTCATCATCAGATTGTTAAATCATTTCCATCTTTAATTTCATGTTTCACAAGCATTCATGTTTATGTCTTGTGTTTCTTGAATACAAGTATTGTTAGTGATTCTTTGAAGAAATGAATCCATGGGTTAACCTACCCGAGTTCAAAGCTCGAAGAGAAGAAGGAGTTCATCCTTGTTGTCACATTAGCCATTTTTCCTAGTTCTTAGTGGATCATACAGGTGGGATCCTGTATAAGACTGGTTGAGTTGAACTCCCATGTTTTATAAGTCTGAGAACTATCCACGATCACATCTACATAAAGGGTTCTAGCTAGTGAGTTAGGTGTATGCAGAATATAGTTTGTTTTAGGTGTACCCGCCTGAGTGTGTGGAACTTGAAGCAGAAGGAAGATCAACTCCTCATCAATTAGTCTTTTCTTGCCCCTCAGTTTGTATGAACAAGTAGATTTGTGTTGCTGGACAAAGATCCTCATGTCTGGCCTTCATGTTTCTCTTTTAGAATTGAGGGATACAAGAAAAACCGCTAACAAATTGGTGACTCTACTAGGGAAAAAATAAATGACAGCAAGTTTAAGATGTCAAATTACTTGCTTTGCTGAATCATCCCAGGGTCTGGTCTAGTTTGGATATAGAGTCAATTGTTTTAAAAAATTGTTATATCTTCTCACTCAATGTGAGTGGTGACTCTGAGTCTCTGTTTGATCAGTGTTTTGTGATTTGAAGTTGTGATGTATTCTTTGATCCTGACAAACAGAAATCCTATGAAGTTGTTTTGTGTTCGTTGATAAAGAAAGCCCAAGTGTGAGATAAAGGTTCTCAGCTAGTTCAAGGTTGGTCCTCTGCAAAGAGGTGGCAATTCTATGAAGTTTTGGAAGGTGATTTGAAGGAGGTTTCAGATTATTATTTTACACCAGCAACAATACTTCCAGGTAATCCTTTGTCAAAGTATAAATCAGTCCCTAAATAGGTGAATCAGTCACTAAGAAAAGGGAAAATAATTTTAAGAAGTTGGAATCATATTTCTGAATTTGAGGTTTTCAGTTATTGAAAAAGACTATCAGAAATATGCAGTGGTCCATGAAGTTAATGGTTTTATAAATTGGATAGAAATACTGTCATGAGAATAAGCTTTAGTGTTTTGTCAGTGTGTTAGAATGGAGTTTCGAATTTTTATGAGTCAAGATGTTTCTGGATTTGAAAGTTTTCAGTCAGATCTAGAAAATTATAATAATGAACTTCATTTGATAGATAAAAAAATTCAGCATAATTGTATACTAGTGTTAAGATGTGCAATAAGAGAAAGAAATGAAGAGTCTATATTGTCTTATTATAAGAGGTTTCTTATTGCATGTAGTAAACTTCCTGCAGGTTTAGATTTTCATGAGTCCCAGTATGCAGAGATGTTCCTAGAACTTTCAATGCCTGAATCAGTAGGTTGGACTACATCCTTAAAGGATGAAGCACTAGAAAATCTTAAGGAATGGATAGACTCTTTTATAAATGTTGAATTTAGTGATGGTGAATCTAGTTCATCTGGGGATGCTGAGTCCTATGCTGGTTATTGTGTTGATGATGAAGTTAATGAGTGTCAAGGAGGGGAAAGTGAATATTCAGTTGATAATGATTTCTTTGAGCTTGTAGATTTCCCCTTTTCTTAGCGTGATGCTAAGTTTTCCTTGTTTCAGCTTAATGGTGTTTTGTGTGAACATGAAGAACATGGATATAATGTAGATGTTAGTTCCTGCAGTAATTACTTTACACAAGGTAATGTGAGACAAATAAATTCAGTCCCAATTTTAGATGGAGAAGAGATTTGCAGCATCAGTATTGAGAATGAAGAAGTGAAATGTAATGTTCAATGCTTGCTAAGTTGTGAGCAGATTTCAGGTCTACTAGATGCCGATTTTCAAAGGTATGGTACTAAGTTTGTTTCCAGAATTCCATGCCTAGTAAATATAAATTTTGATGAAAGTGATTTGGATGATGGCACGATGAGTGAAACATATCTTGACATCTCTTCTCCTATTTTAAATCAGCAAGATTCAAGTGCATTTCATTTTCATGGTTTTGATAATGTCATTTTTTATGAATACAATGATGAGTGTGCTAGTGCATGTCCAGATTTGCATGAGTTTGCTAACTGTGGCTCTTGTGTACATTTTGATACTGAAGAAAGTGGTAAATCTGAAAGTGTATTCTCAGATGTTCTAGTGCCTAATGAGTTACTCACTGACGGAGTTTGTTCCCTTCCAAATGATGCTAATATAATTTGTGATCAGCAAAATGTTCCCAAACTTATGCAATCAAAATTTTGTTCTGAAAAGTGTTATGTTGGTTTGCAAAGTGATGAGATAGAAATGTTTTATTCTTTCTTGCAAACTAATGATTGGAATGATGGTGTTCCTAGTCGTGATGTTGAGTTGGAATGCTCCAATTTTCAGCATAACAGTCAAAATAAAGAGGGTAATGTTCTAGTGTCACAAAATGATCAGTACCCATGGTATCCTAATACCTTTCCTTTGTCGGATAATGGTGAGTGTATTGATCACTTTTCTTGTATTATGCTAAAAGTGAATCATGATGTTTCTAACCGGCTGGATGAAACATATGATCTCAGTTTGCCTCTATTGTATGGAGATGAGAATTATTTATTTGATCGGGGTAAGGACTAATTTCAATTTCGGGGCTTTGAGCCTTTGTAAATAAGCTTCAAGTTTGTACATTTGTAGTTGCTTTCCTTTCAGCAGTAGTGTAGTTTCTTTCAATAAAGGAGCCTCAGAACCTAATAATGGATTTGGAGGAATAAGATGAAGTTTTTTTTGGAGTGATAAGGAGAAGCTAGTTTTTGGGGTGGTCTGCTCTTCCAAGAGATTCTGAGATTCTTGTGCTGATCTTATGCTCAACCATCCCCAGACAAAGCCAATGTTGGTACTCAATGCAGTTTTGAGGTACCATGTAAAATTTTCATTAGGTGCTCATTTTGGCTTTGTATTGCATGCTAGTATGGGCGTATTTGGGGTCATATCTTGAGGTTTATGTGTTCATTTTTTTGCATTCATCCTATCGAGTTTTTTTGAGTCCTTAGATGGCATGTTCAAATGGGTTTGCATCAATTTGTTTCTAGGTCTCTAAGTCAGAATATGCTTGACTGTAAAATTCACTGAGAAGGGTCACTTTGAGGTTGAATAAAATGCACCCTAGAGAGCGTCATGAAAATATGAGCCTAGCATCTTGTTGTACACTTTTCATACTCTTTATGTGTCAGGTTTTAGGCCTCTGTGATAATTTTTGACCCCATTTATTCATCCCCTTCTGGAGGTGTCTTCTAGTTTCTGCACTTGGCCCTTTTCCCAGTTTTCTCAGGAACCTTGTTTGACATGTTATAACTTGTACCCGGTGGATTGGTAGAAAGTTTTTAATCATTTTCCTACATTATAGACAAGTTTTACTCTACCCCTATCAGTTTGTAGCTTGTGATGAATCCAACTGATGAGAAATTGAAGTTGATTCCATTTGCAGCTTTCGTGTTTTGCACTGTTTGGTTATTCACCAGTTTTCCAGAGCCCTATTTCAACTATGAATAAATCATGTCCTATTAATCAGGTCATCAGTATGTTTGTCTTAGTGTATAGTAGACATAAAATACTTCCATGCTATAAGATTGTGGCTCTTGATGTATTCATTTGGTCAATTTGCCAGACCTTTTCTATTTGCAAAAAGTGCAAACTGCCCAGTTATGTTTTCTGCAAGTTTGTCAGAGGCCTTCTTTGCCTGCTAATAACTTTTCACGGGATGATCCTATTGTCAAAATTCTTATTGTTTTATATTACTGACAAGTTGTACTGTATCTCATTCTGATTCGAGCATCTTGCCAATCCATTCGTGCACTTTTCTAGGCTAATTCCAGATGCAGTTTATCAGGTTCTGACAGTGTGTTTGCAGGAGTAGAATGAAAAGGGAAACTTCAGAGGTTAATAAATTTCACCTCAGGTATAGTCAAGGGATGTCATTTTGCAGGGTGATTCTATGTATCTCAAGTTTTATGTCAGTCATGCAGTGAGATTTCTTCAGGCGATTTGGTCAATTTTCAAAGCCAGTTCTAGAGCCAACTTAAGTGATTTCAGATAGAGCAGAAGGCAATGTTTTAAGTGGCTAACTTTGGTTAGTTTTATCTTGTGGCTCGAGTATCTTTGAGATTTCTTCTTTGACATGCATATTTGTTTGTTGGAGGTGAACATGTGTGCTCAGTGACATGATCCTACGATGGTTATTGGCCAGTTTTTAATGTTGCTCCCAGATGTCAGCTAATGTTATTTGACAATCTTTGCAAAGGATGAAAGTGAAATAAATGGCCCAGACAAGATAATGACATGATGTGTGAGAGCAAAGGAGTGTATCGCCAGTGTGAGTTATCACTAAGATTGGGCACAAGATATTTGTGTACGTAGAAATGGCTACTGTTACTGGTGCTCATTTATCATTGTTGTTTTCTAGAGGGAAATGCATCAAGGTCTTGTCTCAAAGTTTGAGAAAATCAAAGAAAACTAATGTTGTGATGCCAAATATCATAGACAAATGCAAAGCATGTGGAGAAGAAGAAGATAAAAAAAGGGTTGAAGGCAAGAGCCAGTTAAAAAAAAAGTGTGAATGTACAGTCAGTCACGATTTTTATCATAACTCAAAAAATAAAAATTGGGTCAGGCTGAATTTTACATATGTTTGAGAAAACAATGTGTGCATTGTACAATAAAAATTTTAGAAAAACCCAGTTTGAAAATCAAAATTTATGGTCCTCTAGTACTCCTAACAATAAAAAATCAGCATTACTTCGAAAAGTTTAGTCCCACATTGCTCAAGAAATAACCATTTTAAGTGTTTAAAAGATATACCACTCACATAATGAAATGAATAAAGAGAAGAAGACTCTCAAGAGTGTGCACAACTAGTGCATTGGGATGTGTGTTAGTGATCATAAAGCACTAAATTTTATAGAAAAATGCTAATGAAAAATGCTAGTGGTTAAATCATAAACATTTAGAGAATTGGAGAATACCTTTGGTCGCGAGTTCTCCAAATCCTTGGCAGTTAGTCTCTAGTTCTCCAAATACAAATGGTTAAGGAGATAACATTTAAAGAACTAGAGAATGCTTAGTCTCTAGTTCTCCAAATGGCTAGTGGTTAAGGGATAACATTCAGAGAACTAGAGAATGCTTAGTCTCTAGTTCTCCAAATACAAATGGTTAAGGAGATAACATTCAAAGAACTAAAGAATGCTTAGTCTCTAGTTCTCCAAATGGCTAGTGGTTAAGAGATAACATTCAGAGAACTAGAGAATGCTTGGTCTCTAGTTCTCCAAATACTTGACAGATAGTGAAAATGATTCAGAGAACTAGAGAATACACTTGGTCACGAGTTCTCCAAATACTTGACAGTTAGTGAAAATGATTCAGAGAATTAGAGAATACACTTGGTCACTAGTTCTCCAAATACTTGGCAATTAAGGGAAATGATTCAGAGAATTGGAGAGTATGTAGTCGCCCATTCTCCAAATGATAACCATAGTCAAAGAAAGATTTAGAGAGTTGGAGAATAGAGCTTTCGCTAGTTCTCCAGAGTTAACTGTAGTTAGTCTGATCATCTGGAGATTCAGAGAATGCATATGGTCGCTAGTTCTCCCATTTAGTGAGTTAACCTAAGGTTAGTCTAAGCATGCAATGAGGTGATGACAAGTGACGCTATCTAGTGCTTTCTGAGGCAAATACATAAAATGATATTAAATTGCCAGATTTTAAAAGATTTAAAAAATTAACATAGTCTGGACTATATGATTAAAATTCAAAAATTTAAAGATAGCTGTTCATAGAAAAGGGGCCTGGAAATTCATTTTTTAACAAAACATATAAGTGTTATATGTTTCTGAAAAGGTCTAGGAATAAGGATTCCAATGGTGATGACTATTTTTAGTTTCAAAGCAGTTGATAAGAGCAGTTCAAGTTTGAAATCTGATAATCAAGATCGGTTGCAGATCAGATTGGAAGTTTTTGCAAAATGTGGATCAGCTTGGGAATCAGTTGTAGGGAGATGAGGAATGTTGAAGATATTTTTATGCAAGAAGGACAGCTATCAGTTGGTTTTGGAAATGGACTCTCAATTGCTATATCTTGGATTTTTCTCATTGTAATATAGGTGTTGAAAATTTGTGTTGTAGAGCAGTTTTCAGGCTTTTGTTTTTGTTTCCTGTGTTTCTTTGTTTTAGAAATGTATAGTTGCAGATGATTTTAATGAAAATAATGGAATCCCTATTCAATTCTTGTTGATGTCTTTGTGTATCTATCTTAGTTCTTGTGTGTCAGTTTGTAAGGCATTTTGATGCACTGGCTATAAGGTAGTTGTGATCTTGTTTTCAAGTTTCTTTCAAGGAGAGAGTCAATCTTGAATACAAGTTTTGAAAATTTAACGTTTATACATGATTTTGATGTCTAGGAACTAGAGTGAAAAGAATGGTTTGTAAGGCATCCCATTTGGGTTTTTGAGTTTAGAGTTATAGTTTTTTGGAAATGTATGTTTGTATGACTCTGCTGCCCAATGAACAAGGCACTGATCCTAGTTTGCTTTGCAGTTTTCATCATCAGATTGTTAAATCATTTCCATCTTTAATTTCATGTTTCACAAGCATTCATGTTTATGTCTTGTGTTTCTTGAATACAAGTATTGTTAGTGATTCTTTGAAGAAACGAATCCATGGGTTAACCTACCTGAGTTCAAAGCTCAAAGAGAAGAAGGAGTTTATCCTTGTTGTCACATTAGCCATTTTTCCTAGTTCTTAGCAGATCATACAGGTGGGATCCTGTATAAGAATGGTTGAGTTGAACTCCCATGTTTTATAAGTCTGAGAACTATCCATGATCACATCTGCATAAAGGGTTCTAGCTAGTGAGTTAGGTGTATGCAGAATATAGTTTGTTTTAGGTGTACCTACCTGAGTGTGTGGAACTCAAAGCATAAGGAGGATCAACTCCTCATCAATTAGTATTTTCTTGCCCCTCAGTTTGTATGAACAAGTAGATTTGTGTTGCTGGACAAAGATCCCCTTGTCTGGTCTTCATGTTTCTCTTTTAGAGTTGAGGGATACAAGAAAAACCGCTAACATTTCATATGAGTATGAATACAATGTCGTATGACACTGCAAAACACTTTCTCAAAATCAAATTTTTAACTACCTGAAAATACTATAATTGATTTTTAATCCGTACAAAAATGTATGTGTTTCCATATGACTTTTGACCAAGTATCGTACGAGTATGAATACAATGTCGTACGACACTACAACACACTTTTACGAAATTAATTCAAAATTATCTGAAAAGGCCAAAAAAGTTACTTTTTTAAGGCATGGAGAGTGTTTGGGAAAGGTTCCCTGAGATCAACCTGATACAGGGACCTCAGTACCACATCCAGATCACATACTCAACATTACCTAAGGCCTCAAACTAAATTAATCAAGATAAAAGAAATAAATCACAGAGAGGCTTACAAATGCAACAATGGAGAAATATGATTGCTTCTCTCCCCTACACCTCCCTAACCCTCCCTATTTCTTCCTAAACATCCAAAATACATTCAATAACAATATAATACACTATTCTACATGATCAAAACCATTTCTACCCTCCCAGGAAGATTTCACCACAATAAATATAAAAGCATTCATAAAATTACTTCTCAGAACATGTTTAAAATACACAGAAAATAAAACATAAATAGTTCTCCTTTTCAAACAAGAGTAAATAATCATATTCTCATCTAGTAACATATCATTCATATACACAATCATACACATGGGAAGAGTGGAGCTTCATCCCAGTGTAGACCCTACTTGGGGTCCTGTGGTGAATCGTCTTCCTTTGGCTAGAGACTCTCTGCAAAATTTACAGCCTTGAGTAGATATCCTCCTAAAAACCTTCCTCTTGTAGTCAAACTCCAAACACACGCTTCCCCTCCTAAATGAACTCTGAAACTCATAGAAAAGCTCTAATAAATTTTCTAGAGAAATCAATGCAAAATCCTTCCAAATTTTCTTGAAACTCTCTCTCACATTCACCCAAAAGAAGTAAATATTTATTGTCCAACTATGTGGTTGGAGGAGTTGCTTTATGGGAAGAAACTTCTCCAACTTTTGTAGTTGGTTGAATAATCAATAAATCATTCCTGTAAAAGACTTAATCAAAGTTTTAATAAATTTAATTAAAATAGTCTCAAAATAAAACCATAACAAGAAAAATCAACAAATAACTTTCAAGAAAAACACATAGCACACATGGAAACCAACTAGCCTAACTTCTAGGAGGTCTCAAGTTCAACTCCCTCCTAGATAGCTAGTTTTACTACAAAGAGCATTTATTTTTATTATTACTATTATTAATATTATTTTCACTTTTTATTTATTTAGTACATTTCATTTAATTCACTTCAAATAACATACCACTAAAATAATCAATAAATCCATACAAATATTATTATTTATATAAGTATGGGTATATGCATCTGCACCAACATATACACATACTTATATAACATACAATCAATATAACACATATAAAATAAATATATATACATATACTTACAAGGATAATTCTAACTCACATCAAAAATCACAGAACAACGTTGAATCATAGATCACAAGACCGCATCACATATCGCATTCAAATTCCCAACTAGGTAACCTCCTAAATATAAATCTAAGTCCACGGGTAACCTTGAGATTAATCTTGGTAATATGTCCACACAACAATAGTTCAAGAATTTTTAAGGCATGCTTAGACCTGTGTAGCCAAGTGGAGTTGATGTCTAGTACCTACATCCTGCAACACCAAATGACATGCATAGATGTATGTGTGTGTGTGTGTGTGTGTGTGTATAAACAAACAATGGTAAATAAGGAGGGAGAGTGTGACATCGTGTGGACCTCTTGTAGGAGTAACTACAACTACCTCCCCTCATCCTACATTCACATTAGACAATGACATCAACAAAGAATAATTGGATTAGTATGGTTAGTACCAGAATAATCTCTTTTCCATATTGTATAAAAAGAATGCATCATACCATAATCATGTAAATATAAATCATCCATTAACTTTCAAAAACCCATTTAACCATCAGGCATGTACTCAAAATGTCCCATTATCAAATTAAGATAAACAAATCATATAACCTTAAATGCATTAATCATATCTCACCCCAAGTAACATTATTAGAGAAGATAATAGATCTAACCCTTAAGTGATTATAATCAATTAACCTAAGGTAAACATAAATATTAATAATGAGCATTTCACATAAAATCATATAAGTCTATCAGGTGATCCTTTTAGCATTAAGGTCCTAAACTATTGCTGACACACAAGAAAATGTATAGGAACATACCTATGCAATTATTATTTCTCTCATTAAAATATGAAGTTATGGTGAGTTGGAAGAGGTTCGGTTTAAGAAACAATCTCAAGAAGGATCATTCTCACATATAGTCCTTCCTAATTTTAAGTGAACATAACCAAGACTTGATAGGGTTGGAGGGGAATTACATAGTGTACGAAGGCCATCAGGTTCCAAAATCTTCAAAATATTTTGTAAAATCCAAAAGGGTATCCTAATATGGGATTATATTTTTAGGTTGTTTGGAGAGTTTTTATAAGAAGTGGAAAAAGGTCTTTGGAGAAGGCTACAAGAAATAGGCCTAATTAGGTCTCTTAATGGTGAATCCTTGAACCTGGTAAGGATTATTTTGAAGATCCTTCTAAATAGATCAATATGGAAAAAATATGAATGTCAATGAAGCATTAGACATCCCTGTAATGAATTTCAAGAATGATGAGCAGTTGGCACTTAGAGCTTTCTAAGTGTAGGTGAAGAATTGAACTATCTAAAGGGTGTTAGTCTATCAAGGTGAAGCACAAGGTATAGAACTCTTTGAGAAGAGTTGAAATAGGTCTTAGTTAATCATCTAAGCCTAATCAGGACCTAGAGGAGATTAGGTTCCTAAAGAAGACAAGGAAGTTCTTCTTAAGTAAGGTGTGCAAGCAAACCTTTGAACACTCACATCATATTGGTATCAGAGTTTGAATTAATCAGGCTTGTGGTTGATGTTGCATCCTACTGAATTAGTAGGAGAGAATACACTAGTTGGATTAGAATAAGCTAAATCCATGGTGACTAACACTAAGCTAGCCAAAAAGGTAGAAGAATAAGAAGAGGACAATCAGTTGCTAAGAGAAAGATTGTCTCGAATAGAACAGCTCTTCGGTGAAGTACAAGACAAAGAAGATAAGGTCAAAGATAAAATTGATCAAAAGGAAGAGAAAGGTGTAAGGGAGAAGGAATTAGAGTTGGAGGAGGAATCCCCGACACCTGACCCTATTCTTCCTGAAGAGCCATTCTTAAAAGTAGTAAAGTCTTTGAGTGGCAAAGCTTTGGATGGTGTGCCACTATTCAGTGGACAAATAGATCTAAATCCAGTCATGGTTTGGATAGACAACATTGAGAATCACTTTGAATGTGATGGTATCTCAAATGCCCAAAAGGTTATGGTAGCCAAGTCTAGGCTAAGATGTTCAACTCTCACTTGGTGGAAGTTTGTGTAGACCGAGAGAGAAAAAGATGGAAAGGGTCCTATAGTTACATGGAAAGGCATGGTAACTAAAGTGAAGAAGACCTACCTTCCTAATGACTATGATGTTCAACTACATAGGAGGAGACACAATCTTAGCCAAAAAGATCTAGATGTTCAAGCATACACTGTGGAGTTCCAAAAGTTGTGTTTGAGATCAAAGGTAGTTGAAGATGAAAGCATCAAGCTTGCAAGGTACTTGAATGGCCTCAAATAGTCTATTCAAGAGGAAATGAGTCTTGTGAACTTCAAAACCATTTTCCAATGTTTTCAAATGGCCTTGAAGATAGAGGAGAAAGGCAAAAGAAAGCAAGAACAAACCTCCAAAGGTATGGGTAAAGGAAAGGATAGTAGAGGACAAAGAGGTGGTTATGGTGTAAGGAGTTATGAATCAAAGGCTAAAGGAGAGACCAAATTTAGTGAGCAGCAAGAAGGAAGCTCTAGTAGAGGTGGTAGAGGAAGGAGCTCTAATTCTAGTTTTAGAGGAAGAAGTGGTGGACAAGGAGGTAGAGGCAATTACTTTGTCAATATGAAGTGCTATAACTGTAATAAAATGGGACATCCTGCCTATAGGTGTCTAGAGAAGGGTAGTTCTTCACAAGGAGGTTACATGATAACTAATCTAGTTCATGATGAGACTAATACAAAAGAGAAGCATGGTGAAGTACCATTGAATTTAGAGGAAGGAGAGAACCTCGTGATGAGGAGAACTTTGATCAAGGAGCCAGTGAAGGAAGAGGCAAGCCAAAGGAGGTCTTTGTTTAGGATAAAGTGCAAGCTAATGGGAAATGTATGTAGATTCATCATAGACTCGGGGTCTACTTACAATATTTTGTTAGAGGAATTAGTCAGCAAGATGAAGTTGAGAAGGATACCCCACACTAATCCTTACAAGGTCACATGGCTCAATAAAGGCTAACATGTGTTGGTGAATGAACAAGCATGGGTGGAGTTCTCAATTGGAAGGTACAAAGATAAAGTTTTATGTGATGTGTTACCTATGGATGCATGCAATTTTCTCCTAGGTAGACCATGGCAATTTGACTGCCAAGCTATCCATGATGGAGGAAAGAACTCCTATACCTTTAAGAAGGAAAATGTAACTTTTAAAATTCATTCATTGTTAGAGGATGTTGAGGTGAAGTCAGAAGGTCCCAATGTGCTCATGGTTGGTGAAAAAGAGTTCTTAGAGGCTATGGAAGAAGGTGAAGGAGTTGGCTTTACATTGGTATTAAGACCAAGGGAGGTAGATGAAGGTAAGGTGACTAAGAAGATAGAGTTACCCAAGGAATTGTAAAGTATTTTGCAGACCTACCAAGGTACAGTAAGTGATGGACAACCATCAAGCTTACCCCCTAAAAGAGCCATAAGTCATAGGATAGACTTTATTCCAAGAGCCACCCTTCCCAATAAAGTATCCTACAAGATAACCCCTCAACAAAAAGAGGAATTTGCTAGGAAAATACAAGAACTCCTAAACCAAGGTCTCATTAGAAAGAGTATTAGTCCATGTGTCCTACCCATTGTCCTTGCATCTAAGAAAAGAGGAACTTGGAGGCTTTATTTTGATTCAAGGGATATTAATAGGATAACCATAAGGTATAGGTTCCCTATCCCTAGGATTGAAGACCTAATGGATTATCTAGGTGAAGCTAAGTACTATAGCAAGATAGACTTGAAGAGTGACTATCACCAAATAAGGATACATGAAGGAGATGAGTGGAAAATGACCTTCAAAACCAATGAAGGTTTGTATGAATGGCTTGTCATGCCATTTGGTTTATCTAATGCCATCTCCACATTCATGAGGCTCATGAATGAATTTCTCAAAGACTACATTGGAAAGTTTGTAGTAGTATATCTAGATGATATATTGATTTATAGCAAGACAAGGAGTGACAACCTAGAACACCTTGAGATTGTTTTCAAGAAGCTACATGATGAGAAGTTGATGATCAACTTGGAGAAGTGTGAGTTCATCAAAACAAAGCTAGTGTACCTTGGATTGGTCCTATCACATGGTAATCTAAAAATGGACAAGAGCAAATTAGAAGCCATTCTTAATTGTCCTACTCCAAGGATAGCAACCGAGGCAAGAATTTTTCATGGCCTTGCACAATATTATAGGAAGTTCATAAGGAAATTTAGTGCAATTTGTGCTCATATGTTGGACCCCATTAAAGGAGGCATGAAGACTAAGTTTGTGTGGAATGAGAATGCTAAAAAAAGATTTGAGTTTTTGAAGGAAAAGATAGCTACCCAACCTATTTTAGTCTTGCCAAGATTTGAGAAGCTATTCACCATTGAATGTGATGCTAGTAATGTTGCTATTGGGGTTGTACTAAGCCAAGAGGGTAGACCAATGCCTTTTCATTCAAAGAAGCTAAGTCAAAACAAGAAGAAGTACTCTTCTTATGACCTTGAGATGTATGCATTTATCCAAGCTTTGAGAAAATGGAGGCACTACTTGGTCCCAAAGGAGTTCATAGTGCATTCAGACAACCAAGCACTTAGTTTCTTGAATTCATAAGATAAGTTGAGTCACAAGTAAATGAAGTGGGTTGAATACCTACAAGCTTATATCTTTAATATCAAGCACAAGAAAGGATTACTCAACAATGTGGAAGATGACTTATCTAGGAGAGCTCTTACTATTCAAGAAATTCAGTTGAAGAGCATGGGGATAGATCATTTCAAAGATCTATATGTTGATGATGAAGATTTTGTAGATATTTATAAGGTATGTGTTGAATAAAAGAATCATTTTCATAGTAAGTATGCTGAATATACTTCACAAAGTGATGTCTTGTTTAAAGGAAATTAATTATGTGTTCCTAAAGGCTCTATTAGAGAGAATTTGATACAAGAAAAGCATAATGGTGCTTTGAGTGGTCACTTTGGGATCACTAAGACTTGAGAACTTGTTCAAAGGTTCTATTATTAGCCAAGGATGAATCTTGATGTAAGGAGGTATGTGGAAAGTTCTATAGTGTGTTAAAGGGCCAAGGGAACTTCTTTAAATGCTAGCATATATCAACCACTACCTATTCCTACTAGGCCATGGGAATGCTTGAGTATGGATTTTGTAGTTGGGTTACCCAAGACAAGATAAGGAATGGACAATGTTTATGTAGTTGTGGATAGATTCATCAAGATGGCTCACTTTGTGTCATGTAAGACAACTAATGATGCTAGTCAAATAGCCTCTCTTTTCTTCAACAAAATAGTAAGAATTCATGGGTTGCCTATCAGCATTGTGTCAGATAGAGACACCAAATTCATGAGTCACTTTTGGAAGACTCTTTGGAAAAGGTTAGGCACTAATTTTTCCTTTAGATCTACCTACCATCCCCAAATTGATGGTCAAACCAAGGTTTTCAATAGAAGCCTTGGAAATCTATTAAGGTGCTTGACCAAGGAGTATGGTTAACAATGGGATCAGTTGATTGGCCAAGGTGAATATGCATATAATGATACCATAAATAGATACAAAGGAAAGAGTCCCTTTGAGATAGTGTATGGTCTACATCCTAGAGGGGTTTATGAGTTAAGAGATTTGAAGGATGGAGTGAAGGGAATTGGATATGATGATGACTTTTCCTATGCTATGTAGGAGATACATGATATAGTGAGGAAGACTTTGATAGAGAACACCATGAAACATAAGACCAAGGAGGATGAGAGTAGAAGAGAAGTTCAGTTCAATGTAGGAGAATTGGTTATGGTGAACCTTAACAAATCTAGACTTCAAAAGGGAGTCCCTCACAAGTTGCAGATGAGGAGGATAGGTCTGTGTCCTATCTTGGTGAAGTATGGTAACAATGCATTTAGAGTGGAGTTACCAGAAGATAGTGGATTGTCCCATGTTTTCAACATAGAAAACCTAGTTCATTATAAAGGACCAACACCAAACATGGATCAAAGCCTCAGTGAAGTGATCAAAGATGTGGAAGATCTCAACCTACCTACTACTATAGTCAAGCAAGCTGACAGTATATTGGATACTAGAATCTACGAGAGGTCTAGAACTAAAGAGTACAAAGAACACTTGATGAAGAGGCATGGTCAAACTGATGCTGATGTAGTGTGGGTTAAAGAATAAGAGTTTAAGAAGATGGGGATTGATCATACTCTACTCAATTGAAGGGTAGATTGAACCTTTTTGTTTTGAGGAGGATTTTGCAAGAGCACACCTAGGCTAACCTCCATAGTTAAGATGTTTTAGCTTGTATCTGACATTAGCCAAGTCATCTTAATAGAGTAGGTTAGAGTGAGTTTGTTTCAAACCTTATAAGGTCATTTAAATGTAGGCTAGGTGATTTAGTCATTAGGACTAAGGTCATGAAAATAGCCATTGTTAGTAGTTTTTAAATTCTTAGTGTTAGTAGCTTAAAGTTTGAGTTAGAGTCTTCAATGTGTCTTAAACACATGAATGAGGTTAAGAATATGCCTTGAGGCCATTTATGATGTTGGATCCTTGAGATGTATGAAATAGAGATTCTAAGAAGTAGGATGCAGACATAAAGCAAAGATGCCAAAAAGTTGTTAGAAGTTGTCATGATAACATTTGCAATAATGGCAAATGTTGCATGCAACTCGGTTACCTTAGGTCCCCTTAAGAATAGGAAGTGGGAGATCAACCAACAGGCCCTAAAAACATGGAAATTTCATCTAATGTAAAATTAAGGCTTGAATCTCAAAGCTAGTAATTTCATTATAATAGTTTGAATATAGTAATACAGCTCTATAACTCTATTTTAGAGAAGACCCCAAGATTTTTGATGTGATAGTCATATGTAATGGATTTCATGTTCTAAATTAGTGATTGCATAGTGCTCTTTAGAGAGTTCTAAGAGTTTTTCATTCAGTATTCAAGTGGATTTGAGGTTGATAAAATTCTTGTATAAATTGTTTTTAGTTTAGTAGTCTCCCTGGTCCTATCCTGACTAATCAGTCATTTCATGGTGCCCCATGAAAACTAACCATGTGATTTTCCTAAGGATGGTTGGTTATGTTAGGGGAGTCCATAGACTATACATATTTATGATTAGGGGTCATGAGAAGATGGAGAGCTATTTTTCCTACTAATCCCTAGGCAAGGAGATAGTGCTCAGTTAGAGGTTTAGGATTGAACAATTGAAGATTTCTAGTAGGGAATGAAAGTACATTATGGGGAAAGTATAGTACTAGGTGTGGCATGTTAGAATATTATAATTTTATAAGATTTTTGAACTCACCAATCCATTTGGTCAAGCTTAGAACAAGAAACTAGTGAGTTCCTAGGAAATAGACCTTTTAGCCCTATTAGGCCTAGATTGTAGGAAGGTAGTGTATGGAGGCCATCAGGATCCAAAACCTTCAAAATGTTTTGTAAAATCCAAAAGGGCATCCTAATATGGGATTATATTTTTAGGTTGTTTGGAGAGTTTTTATAAGAAGTGGAAAAAAGGTCTCTGGAGAAGTCTATAAGAAATAGGCCTAATTAGGTCTCTTAATGGTGAATCCTTGAACCCGGTAAGGATTGGCTTGAAGATCCTTCTAAATGGATAAATATAGAAAAGATATGAATGTCAATGAAGAATTATAAATCCCTGCAATGAATTTCAAGAATGATGAGCAATTGGCACTTAGAGCTTTCTAAGTGTAGGTGAAGAGTTGAACTATCTAAAGGGTGTTAGTCTTTCAAGGTGAAGCACAAGGTATAGAACTCTTGGAGAAGAGTTGGAATAGGTCTTAGTTAATCATCTAAGCCTAATCAAGACCTAGAGGAGATTAGATTCCTAAAGAAGATAGGAAGTTCTTCTTAAGCAAGGTGTGCACGCAAACCTTGGAACACTCACATCAACAAGAGTGAGATATCATTCCTAAAGAAGCTCTTTATCTAACATATATCTTGGAATGCACACAATTAGAAAGTAAATGTGTATTACTATAATGAAGAGGATTTTTGTACTTATAAAGAGCATCTTTTGGCATAAGTTTAAAGATTTCATTCTTAGAATTCATTAACTGAGCATACACCTTCTTAGCCACATCTTGAGGAGTATCTAGGGAAGGTGTTGGGAGAAGGTCATGAAGAGGAGGATGATTATTATATTCAACCAACTTAACTTGAGATAATGGAAAACCTAGACCATGCATTTCTTGTTTAGGGGTTAGAAGAACTAGATATTTAATACCATGTTCATTAACACCAAGCCCTAAGCCCTTATAACCTTGTTTACTCATCATATTGTATCTTGGAGTGTACATACCTTGTAAAGCTTCTACAGGAGGTGATTGTTTACAATGTCCATGAGATAAGGTTGTGTAAGGTGGAATATTAGGTTTAGAAGATGTTTCTTTTTTTTTCCCTTTAATATCATCATGGATTGGATAAGAAGGGGAAGGTAAATCAAAGAATTCTTGCACATTCGCATCATGAACCATAGTTTGGGCCTTACCAAAAGTATTAGAAGAACTAGGAATAGGAATATTAGGAATCAGATTAGGAAGGATTGGATTAGGATTAGGAAGATTAGGAACTAGATTGGGAAGGATAGGATTAGGATTAGGAAGATTAGGAACACTAGGAAAAGTTTAGGAAGTGGCAGGAATGGAAGACACAACTGGAGGAACACTTGGAACCATAGTTGGAAGAGGATTGGAATAGGTATAAGGAATACTATGGTAAGAAGGTTGTGAGGTAGGTAAAGTGTAATACCCTCTCCTATGGTGATATTTGGACTTTCTGATTTGGACATTTTATTATGATGGTTAGAATAATATGTTTACATTTATGCTTTATGACATATGTTTTATGATGTTTAGATACAATTATTATGGTTATCATTATATGTTCATGAAATTGGAAATCATTTATCTTTGTATTGATGAAGTTAACCCAAGGATTTGAGACTAACCACTATCATCTATGATGTTTTTGTTAGAAAGCAAAGATCCCCAAGATAACTGAGAGGGGGGAGGTGAATCAATTATCTAATAATTAAACCATTTATCAACTTTAATATCAACTTCAATAGCTTTAAACCATATAATCAATGCAATAACCAACCATAGAAAGATAATCATACACAATGACATAATAACACAAGATATGTTGACTAGGGAACCTCTTGATCAAAGAGTAAACCCCGGTGGGAATGATGCCCACAAAATGATGCACTAATATGAAAGTTCCTTGTGAGAGGATGGACCCTATTAGGAGTCTTATGAAATACATTCATTACATATGAATCCTTGTTAGGAGATTTTGAATCCCTGTTAAAAGATTCTAACCCGGTTAAGAGTTATGGAAGATAGAAGGACCCACTACCCAAACAACTTCAAGGAAAGATCTCTAAACTCACTATCCAATAGATCTTATGATTATTCAACAAAATAATATGAAATATGTTACTTCATTCACACTATTCAAAAACTACACTCTCTGCTACACAAGATCACAAATCCAAATCTCTGTACTTCGCAAGTCTTCATTACTGAATTAGCTCTTTTCTTCACCTCATGCATATATTCGCATCACAAATTTCACAATTTCATATCACAAATATCACCATCTCATATCATAACAAGGAAAACATTCCTTCCTTTATACCACACTCAAATAATTACAAATGAGTTAGCATGCAAATACAAACTAATAATTTCAACACGCTACACCAAAAATTACATAAAACTGTTAGCTTCCAAATATAATAACTCTTCACTCGTGTGACCTCAAAGTTTGCATAGTGAACCACATCACCACCAATGTGTCTCAAACTTCCCTTTAACTACACAAAATCAAATTCCATCCTGATTAGGAGATATCCTCCGATTACCAAAAGCTTCTACTCAGAAATACTGCCAGAATATTGCTTCCACCAAAATGCTTATAACTTTCATGAATGAATGAATTTATTTTTGCACTCTTAACCATAGGTTAATAACACACCAAAGAACATCTCATCAATTGTGCATAATCCCAACTACAATATTCCATGTGTGCAAAATAAAACTATGCTTGCTACTCTGCTAAACTCCAAAATATCACTGTGTTGACATCAATGACAATCATAGTCATGAATGCAACAACCACTGCTATAGAATGACTACCAATCATCAAGCATTCATTCCTAAAAATCTCCCCCATTGGCATTGATGGAAACATAGATGAAAAACATCCAATGTTCCAAAAATTGAATCACTGCTGATCAACTGCTCTGCTGCTCTTCATCAATCAAATCTTGCTTCGTTTTCCTATTCAATCTCTCCAACAAATGTAGTTCTTCAATGTTTTTCACGATTCTCTCCCCCATTGACATCAATGACAAAAATTCCATCACTATGCCAAATAATAGCTCAATGTCAAAAGACACTGTTCAGAAAATACATTCACAAGAGTCCTCATGACTAAACTCAGATACACATACTCCCCCATAGAGGAAGTACCAACATCTAGTCTAGAAGAAAGATAGGTGCATAAACCACTAGATAGATGCAACCATCTGCATCTTTACTCAAGAGTAGGTTGGGGCATAACCCCAAGCATACCTCTTAGATATTCAAATGTATCCTTTGATAAGGGCTTAGTAAATATGTCTGCTATCTATTCCTTTGTGCTAATGTACTCCAATTTGACTTCTTTATCTGCAACTTTCTCTCTTACAACATGATACTTGATCTCTATATGCTTAGTCTTAGAATATAATACAGGATTCTTAGACATACTAACTATACTGGTATTGTCACAATGTATGACAATAGGCTCATCAAACTTAATTCCAACATCCTTCAGCATTTGCTTCATCCAAAGTATCTAGTTACAATTGTTTTCTATTGCTACATACTTTGCTTCTGCTATACTCTATGAAATACATTTTTCATCTTGCTCAACCAAGAAACTAATCTTCCTCCAAGAAAAAAGGCTCCACCACTGGTGCTTTTCTTATCATCAATGTTGCCTCCCCAATCAGCATCAGTATATGCACATAGGGTAAAATCATCAGAATTTTCATACCACAATCCATGGTCCATTGCACCTCTTAAATATCTCAATATCCTCTTTACTACTACATAATGTGACTAGGTTTAGCTTGAAATCTTTCTACCATTCCAATTGAATGTGCTATATTAGGTCTAGTGTGTGTCAAGTACTACAATCCACCAATCATGGATCTATATTTCTTCTACTCAACTATTGGTGTCTCATCTTTACTAGATAGTTTATGTCCTATAACCATAGGTGTTCCAACTGGTTTACAATTCTCCATACCAAATATTTTCAACAAATCATTCAAGTACTTTTTCTGACTTACAAAGATAGCATCTTTGTTTTGTGTTATCTGTAATCCCAAAAAGTATTTCATTTCTCCAATCATACTCATTTCAAATTCTATTTTCATTTCATCAACAAATTTGTCACTAGCTTCATCTTCTCCTCCAAAAATAATGTCATCAACAAAAATAACTATAACTAACAATCCATTCTCAATTTCTTTTGTGTACAAGTTACTGTCAGCTGTTCCTTTTGTAAATCCTAATTTCAACAAATACTTATCCAATCTTGCATACCAAGTTCTAGGTGCTTTCTGTAGTCCATACAATGCTTTCTTTAGTTTGCATACCATATCTCCTTCTTGAGTCAAAGGAAAACCTTCAAGTTGCTCAATGTAGACTTCTTCTTCCAATTCTCCATTTAGAAATGTTGACTTCACATCCATCTGATACACTTTGAATTTATTAAATGTTGCATAAGCCAAAAACATTCTTATTGCTTCAAGTCTTGCCACAGGGGAAAAGGTTTCTTCATAGTCAATTCCTTCTTGCTATGAGTATCCCTTACATACCAAATCTTGCTTCGTTTTCCTATTCAATCTCTCCAAAAAATGTAGTTCTTCAATCTTTTTCATGATTCTCTCCTCCATTGACATCAATAACAAAAATTCCATCACTATGTCAAACAATAGCTCAATGTCAAAAGACACTGTTCAAAAAATACATTCACAAGAGTCCTCATGACTCAGCTCTGATACCAATTGTTAGAAAGAAAAGATCCCCAAGATAAATAAGAAGGGGGAGGGGGGGTGAATCAGTTATCTAATAATTAAACCATTTATCAACTTCAACAACTTTAAACCATATAATAAATGCAATAACCAACCATAGAAAGATAATCATACACAATGACATAATAACACAAGATATGTTGACTAGGGAACCTTTTGATCAAAGAGTAAACCCCGGTGGGAATCATGCCCACAAAATGATGCACTAATATGAAAGTTCCTTGTGAGAGGATAGACCCTATTAGGAGTCTTATGAAATACATTTAGTACATATGAATCCCTATTAGGATATTTTGAATCCCTATTAAAAGATTCTAACCCGATTAAGAGTTATGGAAGACATAAGAACCCACTGCCCAAACAGCTTCAAGGCAAGATCTCTAAACTCACTGTCCAATAGATCTTAGGTGTATTCAATAGAATAATATAAAATATGTTACCTCCTTCACACTATGCCAAAACCACACTCTCTACTACATAAGATCACAAATCCAGATCTCTGTACTTTGCAAGTCTTCCTTCATTACTGAATTAGCTCTTTTCTTCACCTCATGCATATATTCGCATCACAAATTTCACAATTTCATATCACAACTATCACCATATCATATCATAACAAGGAAAACATTTCTTCCTTTATACCACACTCAAATAATTACAAATGAGTCACCATGCAAATACAAAATAATAATTTCAACACGCTACACCAAAAATTACATAAAATTGTCAGCTTCCAAATGTAATAACTCTTCACTTGTGTGATCTCAAAGTTTGTGCAGTGAACCACATCACTACCAATGTGTCTCAAAATTCCCTTTGACTGCACAAAATCAGATTCCATCCTAACTAGGAGATATCCTCCGATTACCAAAAACCGCTACTCAAAAATACTGCCAGAATATTGCTTCCACCAAAATGCTTATAACTTTCATGAATGAATGAATTTATTTTTGCACTCTTAACCATAGGTTAATAACACACCAAAGAACATATCATCAACTATGCATAATCCCAACTACAATATCCCATGTGCGCAAAACAAAACTATGCCTGCTACTCTGCTAAACTCTAGAATATCATTGTGTTGACATCAATGACAATCATAGTCATGAATGCAACAACCACTGCTACAGAATGACTGCCAATCATCAAGCATTCATTCCTAATAGTTTTATGGTTTGTGTATATGTGTCTGATGTGATTTTATGACTCAGGACAAAGTTGTAGTTAGTTAGTTATGGTCCATGCGATGTATCGATCCTGGTCATCTGGTTGCATATATCCGATTGTATGTATATCCATATGTATACATGTATCTCTTCTTGGTGATGCAGGATTGTAGGTACCAAGTATCATCTCCACTTGGTCTCATAGGTCTGAGTGATCCATCAAAATCCTCAATCATTGTTGTTGTTATGGAGATATCACCAAGGTTCCATGAGAAGGAACTCTACCTCTGACGCTTTTATCCTTAGGAAGGGGGGAATTCCTGAGTCAGTTTCCAGTGTGGATGATGCATTCTCATTTGTTGGATTATTGCTTTCATGTCTAAAAGGTTTATGTTTGATTAGGATGAGGTGTGAATAAGGAAGCTCTTATTTTATGTTAGTAAATATAAACATAAGTAGATACATACATATATATGTAGATCGTGATTATATTTTGCGGATATAAATTAGTATTGGATTTAAATGTAATTGGTTAAATAATAATAGTCATAATGTTTAATTATTTGTAATATTAATAATATTGTGACTTGCTTAGTATTTGGCTTAAATAATAATGGTCATAATATTTGATTATTGTAATGTTAATAATAATAAGGAATTTATGGTATTAATAATGTCTTAATAATAGTGGTAAATTCTAAATTATATATATATATATATATATATATATATATATATATATATATATATATATATATATATATATATATATATATATATATATATATATATTTCTATTGCATTTTGTAAACAATATGAATTAGTGTATAAATAAATAATATGTTTCATAATATTTAAATAATTGTAATATCTTGCCTTACTGATGGTATATGTACACATAAGCATATGGGTGCACACATATGCCTATGAATACATATATATAAACATATATTATTGTTAATGGATTGTGTGAAAGAAATTGTTTGGTAAATTCTTTTACCATGGTTATTAGAAAATTATTCCTAAAACCTTTATTTATCTATTTTGTCATCCTTAAATTTAGGAGACAAAGATTATAACCTTGTTAAATAAAATTTATTTATCCCTTCATAGGAATGGTTCTGCAAACAATATTATTAATAAATAACTAATATAGTTGGGATGGTTGCATTGGTTGGATTACCCATGCAACCACCTCCTCCAATCTATATACAGGAAGGATTTCCTATGTAAAGGGGGGTTGAATAGGAGTGGATTTGAGAAGAAATGATAACAAGATTAGTATTATGTTTGTAGAAAAATTATATTTGTGAGGAGAGGATTCATTATTCTCTAACATTGGCATTTGGTTATTTTAGGTAGAGGCTGGAGATTGCATCCAGAAAGATTTGAAGGAGTGCTGAAAAGGTTTGAGAGCATTGGATCCATCTTCATCAATTGAATCTCCAAAGGACTCTAGGTTGGAATTCATTCTAAGAGTTAACTCTCCTTTGTGATATGAAATGATGAAAGTCTGGTTGAATGTTTCTTTTTATATTTTTTTTTGATATAGATTGCAGAATGTTTATGTTATATATCATTGTGCCTATATTAGTGATTTGGAGAGTGGAATCATGTTTAAATGGAATTATTTCCTATATTGTATGTATATGAATATTTTTTCATTGGTGAGAGCTTGTAGAATCCTTAGTATTCACCTTGTATCTCCTTTCTTATCCAAAATGTCCATGAGTTCTTCCAAGCTTTAGAATTTATGTTTCAACCTTACTATTCCATATTTATTTTGGCACCACCTTTCTTCATCCAGATCTAGAGAAAATTTGTTGGATAGATAGGATGGATTAATGGTTGTTTCCAAAGGGAATCTGGGAAATCTCAAATGGGTTGTGCCCAGATTAGGCAACCATAGTCCCCATAATGCCCAGTTTTACCCACAAGTCAGAGTTGACAATCATTTTTTCTAGTTTCTTGAAATTGGTACAACCGAGTAGTTAGTGTCAACCGAGCAATAAGTATCAACCAAGCTGTTAGTGTCAATTGAGCAGTTAGTGTCAACCGAGAAATTAGTATGAACTAAGCAGTTAGTATGAACCAAGCAATTTTATGCCGAGTGTAGTTATTATCAACTGAGCAAGTTTATGCCGAGTATAGTTAGTGTCAACCGAGCAAGGAAGATAGGATTTATACAAGTATAACATTTAAGTATAAGTTTCTTATACTTTAATTTATAGTTGCATAAAGAAATTAGGTACCTTTCAAGATGTTTGAGATAGGTTTCATCTTCATAGGAGTTAAGATGCAACTTCTAGATTTTGAGTTTTCAATTTAATTTAGACTTAGTTAAAATTTCAGACTTGGGAGATTTTATGGAGCATTGCATTTTGGCATATGGAATCTTGTGTAAACTTTATATATGTTCATTACTATTTGGTGGAGGCTATATGGTGCATTTATATGCTTTAATAGGGTTAGGATGTGTGTAGGAAGTAGGGTTAGGGTTTAGGATTGTCTAGAGGATCATAACTATCCTAGGTCTCCCTAAACCACTCCTAATTTTCCTAAACATCCCTAAACTCTCCTATTATTTTATGTTCTTTGATGTAAGTTCTCAAAAGTGTTTTTGATGTGTTTTATTTCATGTAAAATGTATTTTTGATGTGTAGGTTAAGGGTAGAAACCTAAGAACATTAAGTGAGTGGCTCTTAGTGTAGGGTCGGGGCCCTAAGTGGCTAGTACTAGGATAACCGATTGAAGAGTTATTTAACAAGTGATAATTTAATTTAAACTTATGGGAATGGGTTCAAACACTAAAAATATTAATACATGCCTTTCCCATGCCATTAGTGCTAGTAAAGGCTATGGATGGGAGTGGGAGAGGGTGCCTATGCGTAGGTATGATCGAATGGAGCTTGTTTGTATGAAAGGCATTTGGATTTGCATGTGCCTACTTGTGGCCTAGGACCCAAAGTGGCTAGTACCAAGACAACCCAAGGGGTGAGGGCTATGTGATGACACTCACTTAGGTTTTTTCTTAGAGTTTCTACTAAGACTTAGAACCTTTGGTAAATGATTTATACTTTGATCTTATTTTCATTTGCTATTTTAGAAAACGTTAGCCAACCCTAGGTATGGCCTATCTATCCCTTCTTGTGGACCTTGGTGTTTATCTCCTAGAAAGGGGGAGTGGTTGTTAGATATTTCTAATGCATGGGTGGTGATTGAGACATTTACTAAATGGGAACTCACACTGTTGTCATTTGTGTTTGTCACTGATGTCAACATATGCTTCTATGAAGGAACCAAACTAGTAATCACAATGTATGGAGGGTGTACTAATGTTTTAGATGATGCAAAGTCATATGAGAGTTTATATGAATGTAGTGATCTTATAATTGAGATCACATCATTAATGGATGTATAGTAAGGAAGATATAGCTACTTTGGTAAAGACTGGTCAATGGACTATGACAGTGAGAATTGACAGAATTAGTCTCTGAGTTTTTGATATAGCTTTTAGAGGGATTGGATTTAAGGTATGTGATCTTGAAGGATGATGGAAGAGGTACTGATAGATGTGCATTGGTCAATGAAAGGTACAAAATGATTTGTGACATCATCTCTAGCGTGTGCTCTGGTGTTGGCTTATTTTGAAGCTGACTCAGGAAATGAAGTGTATGTTTTGTTTGGAAAGCATAATTCAAGGATCTTGGTCCTTAATTGTTACAATATGATCATTTTAAACTTGTTTTTGATACCATGTGTATCTTAGAAAAGGTCTATATAATTTTTTGTAATTAGGAAAGCCTTATGGGCTGACCTATTCTTGGTAAAATGTAATAAGGTATAAATGAAAGGTCTTTTCTTTGGAAGAGATATAGATATGAAATATGTGACATAAGAAGGTGGAAAACTTGAGTCTATTTTATGTAGAGTAGAGGATTATAGGTGGACTTCATTGAAATTGATCATGCAAAGATAGTTACTAGCAAACAGTTTAAAAGATTGTGTATTTCTTCATATACACTTGTTGCAAACTAGTGAGTTCAAAAGGTGGATTTAACCTTCTTTGGGAACTAAGCCTTAGGTAGTGAGCCCTTTGTTGTTCTTGACTCCTAATAGGGTCTATCCTCTAATAGTGACTATGTATTGTAATATTTCAATAAGCTCCTAATAGGGCTATATCCTCTAACAAGGATTACTATACTCTTAGTATATCATTAGTGGGTGCCAATTCCCACTGAGGTTTTTACCTATAACAAGGTTTCCCCATAACCAAAATATTGTGTTACTATGTTGGCATTCATTGTGGTCATTGGATCTGATATTAATAAACTTAAATTTTGAAGTTTAATATTCAATCATACAATTGATTCACCCCCACTCTTAGTTGTATTGTAGACTATTATTCCTAACAATTGGTATGAGAGAAAGTGCTCCTTAGAGAGAACTCTTAATAGCTTGAGGTGATCTTGAAAATGGCATTCTATAGGAAGGATAGTCCTAAGTTTGATCTTGAAAACTTTGATAGTTGGAAAAACAAGATGTGAACACATTTTCTATGTTTGGGCATAGACTACTAGATGATTGTAAGGAAGAAGGAAACTCTAAAGGCTGAGAATGACTTGGAGTTAGCCATTGATGATGAAAATAAGCTATTTTCATGTAACATGGTTGCAAGAGAAGCATTGATCAGTGCACTATTTGAGGGTGAGTTTACTGAGATCAAGGATCTAAATTCAGCACATGACATTTGGAATAGAATAGAGGAACTTTATGATGGAGATAAGTGTACCTAACAAGCAAAATTTCAAAATTGGAATACAAAGATGGAAAAGTTGTAAATGAATGAAGATGAAAGTATTAGAGCCTATGTCCAAAGGGTTATAGAAGCTGTAGTTGGAATCAGAAATTATGAAGGTACTTATGATGAAGATGAAGTCATTGCAAAGATTCTTAGATCTCTAAATCCTACTTACAAATTCAAGGCAATGTCTATTGAAGAAACTATACCCCTGACTCCAAAATTTAGAAGAGAGATGTTGATTGAAAAGTTAACTACCTTTGAATCCACGAAATTAGAAGATGCTACACCTAAAGTTGAATTTGCATTCAGGGAATCCACACACAAGAAAATTTTTGCACTTTTGAGCACAAGCAAAGAAGACCTAAGAGAAGAACTTAGTGAATATTCTGAGGAGTGGGAGAAGATAATGGAAGAAGAAAAGAAGATGGAAGAGCTTGTTTCACTAATTGCTAGAAGAGAGAAAAGAGGTAAGGGAAAATTCGAAGGCAAATTACCTTTTAAAAAAATTTCATGCAATAAGATGGGTCATTTTGCATCTAGATGTCCTACTAGAGTTCCTAAGTACAAACCTAACTATGCAAAAATTAAAAGAGAGAAAGAATTTTATTATGCTTGTGAAGGAATCTCTGATGATGAGGATTTAGATAATGAAGAGATTGAGTTTGTTGCTATTAAAGATGAACTAGTTCATGAAGAAAAAGCCTTAGTATATCATGTTGATAAGAAAACTGAATGGATAATTGACAGTGGATGTTGTCATCATATGAGTGGTAATAACAAGAAGTTTGTCAAATTGGTGAATTATGTTGGAGGTGTTGTAAGGTTTGGGGACAATCTCCAAAAGTCCATCATAGAAGTAGAATCCATCACTCTAGATGGAAAGACTAATACAGACAATGTACTACTTGTTAAAGGACTTAAACATAATCTATTGAGTGTCAAACAGCTTATGGATAAAGACTTTTAGCTGAATTTTGTTAATTTTAAGTGCTTCATCAGAAGTAAGGAAAACTGATTGCTACTAATTCAAAATCTAGAGGTAATGTTTTTGAACTAAACACATCTGGAGCCTCTTGTTTTGTTGCGAAGGTAGATGACATTTGGTTATGGCATAGAAGATTTTTTCATGTTAATTTTGATAACATTGTGAAGGAAAGTATGGCTAATGTAGTAAGAGATCTACCAAAGATTGTGAAACCTTCTAATAGTGTATGCAAAGAATGTGTTATGGGAAAGAAAACTAGAAGTAGTTGTAAAAGAAAAACATTTACATCAAAATGGAAGTTGGATCTAATACACACAGATCTTTGTGGACCTACAAGAACAAAATCATACTATGGTGAAAGTTATTTTATACTCTTTGTTGATGAATTTTTTAGAATGATGTGGGCTACCTATTTAAAAGAAAAATTAGAAGCATTTGATAAATTCAAGTTGTTTAAAGAAAAAGTTGAGAATGAGTCAAGACTGAAGATAAAGTGTATAAGGTTAGACAGAGGTGGAGAATTTACATCAGATCTATTTAATTCATACTGTGAAGAGCATGGGATAAAAAGACAAATATATGCTCCTAGGACTCCACAACAGAATGGGATAGCAGAGCGAAGAAATAGGACTATACTTGATGTTGGAAGGAAAATGTTGATTGAAGGAAATGTATTTCATGTACATTAGAGAGAGGCTATTGGAACAAAAGTCTACACATTAAACAAAATTCAAATCAGAGAAGGTACAAGTAAGACTCCCTATGAACTATGGTTTGATCATTATCCTATTGTGAAATATTTCAGAATTTTTGGTAGAAAATGTTATATCAAGAGGGATGATACGATAGGGAAATTTGATGCTAGGAGTGATGAAGGTATCTTCCTTGGTTACTCTATTAAAATTAAGGCATACAAATGTTTCAATCTAAGATTAAGGAAGATGGTTGAAAGTAGAAATGTAAGAATAGATGAAAATTTTCAAATACAGGAAAGAATGTATGACAACAGTCAGATATCAAAGATAAAAGAAACCACTACTTCTAAAGAAGAAGAACTTGTTGAGGAAGAAAGTGAAAAAGACATTTGTGATGGTACTAAAAGCAAGACTACTAAGACTCCCAAACCTCCAAGGTATGTAAAAAATAACCATCTTGAAAATCAAATTATTGGCAATACTAGTCAGGGAGTGCTAACTAGATCTAAGGTTAGAGAAGAGATTTGTTTGATTTCTCAAGTTGAGCCAAAAACTACAGATGAAGCCTTTAAAGATGAATCTTGGATAAATGCCATGAAAGAAGAATTGGATCAAATAAAGAAAAATGATACTTGGGAATTGGTTACAAGACCTAAAAATAAAAATATTATAAGAACAAAATGGGTCTTTAGAAAAAAATGGATGAAGAAGGAACAGTTATAAGGAACAAAGCAAGACTAGTATGTAAAGGATACTCACAACAAGAAGGCATAGACTTTGAAGAAACATTTGCTCCCATTGCTAGAATAGATGCAGTAAGATTATTCCTATCTTATGCTACACACAAAAAATTCAAAATATATCAGATGGATGTTAAATCTGCATTTTTAAATGTAGATCTTGAAGAAGTATACATAGAACAACTAGATGGATTTCCTCTATGCAAAGACAAAGACATGGTGTGTAAATTGAAAAAAGCCTTGTATGGGTTGAAGCAAGCTCCTAGGGCTTGGTATGAAAGATTGGATAAGTATCTACTTGGACTTGGGTTCAGGAAAGGTAGTGCAGATAGTAATTTGTATTTGAGAACTACTGAAGACAGAATCCTAATAGTAGAAGTGTTTTTGGATGACATTATCTTTGTAGGTAATGATGATCTATGTAAGAAGTTTTCTAAAGAGATAGAAAGTGAATTTGAGATGTCCATGATAGGTGAAATGAAATTCTTTCTTGGACTACAGATAACTCATAATGAGAATGGTATTTTCATTTCTCAAACCCAATATCTCAAAGAATTGCTCAAGAAATTCAGAATGGAAGATTGTAAACCAGTAGGAACACCTATGGCAACTGGAAACAAGCTAACAATTGAGGATGAATCAAAATATGTTTTCTAGACTTTATATAGGTCAATGGTTGGAGGGCTACAATATCTTACTCATACCAAACCATATATTTCTAATGCTATCAAAATTGTGCCTAGATATCAGGCAGAACCTAAAGAGACATGTCTGGTTGCTATGAAAAGAATACTAAGGTATCTTAGAGGGACCATAGACCATGGTTTATGGTATGATAGGAATGATAGCTTTGAATTTCATTCTTATACTGATGCTAATTGGGCAGGAAATATTGATGACAAGAAAAGTACCCATCGTGGTACATTTTTCCTTGGGAAAAAGTTGGTTTTTTGGCTTAGCAAGAAACAAGAGTGTATATCACAATCGACTACTGAATCAGAATATGTCACTGCTGCTATAAATTGCACTCAGATTATTTGGATGAAACAAATTCTGATAGACATTGGAATATCTTTTGAAAAATTTATGGTTATTCATTGTGACAACACTAGTATAGTATACATGTCAAAGAATCTGGTGATGCATTCCAAAACTAAACATATATCTATCAAGTATCACTTCTTTAGAGATAAGGTGGCACAAAAAGAAATCAAACTAGAATATATAAGTACAAATGAGAAAATTGAAAACATCTTCACAAAGCCACTACCGAAAGATACCTTTGAATATCTCAGAGGTATGCTAGGGGTTAAGCCCCCTCCTAGTCAAAACTAAATGACGCAGAGATGCATCAGTCCAGAAGTAATCAGCTCTTTATCTTTTTCAAGAGTGGATGTAGGGATCTACTCCTTAGGGAGATTGATCATGGAAGAAATTTTATGACTGAAGGTAGATGAAGATTCATGGCACCCTTTTCCATTGTTTTCAAAGGGGGAGTGTTGCTATCAGAAAATCCTCACTGATTTGGGAGATGGTTCAATTGAAGAACTTTTGGTTTGATACAACTTTGGGATAAGATTTTCCCATATGTTGACATCAATGCCAAAGGGGGAGATTGTTGGATATTGCTAATGCATGGGTGGTGATTGAGACATTTAATATTTTTAATCACTACGTTACCAAATGGACACTCACACTATTGTCATTTGTGTTTATCATTGATGTAAACATATGCTTCTATGAAGGAACCAGACTGGTAATCACAATGTACAAAGGGTGTACTAATGTTTTAGATGGTGTGAAAGTAGATGAGAGTTCAGATGGATGTTGTGATCTTATATATGAGTTCACATCATTAATGGATGTATAGTAAGGAAGATACAACTAATTTGGTAAAGACTGGTCACTAGACTGTGATAGTGAGTATGAGCAAGGCTTTTGAGGATACCTGTATCTATTTTGAAAGGCTCAAATCAATCAAGCGTTAAGATTTTTAATCTAACATGAAATCAATCCAAAACAAGGAAAACTCTAAGCTAAGCCACCTCAGATAGAGTTAAAACAGGTGCACCCAAGCACTGTTTGATTTGCTCTTGCTTAAGGGGATGTGGGTGTGCTCTCTAAGCACTTGGAGCATACTCTAATGCATTTTAAGATGATTTGAGACTCATGAAAAACCCCAAAAATGGCACAATAATGGGTAGAACACCCAAAATTGCCCCTAAAGCTTCAAGAACTGAAATAATGATGCTTTAATGGAGATTTGAACTACTTGATGCTTATGCTAAGATTGTTTTTAACCAAATAGAGATGTGATATTGATGATATGCTATGCAAAACAATGAAATGAACTATGTTAATCCATTATTACTAAATTAAGATGAGCTAAAATGTTTGAAAGTAAGCTAGATTAAGATGATTATGCTAAGTCTAGAGCTAAATGGGCATGATAACAATGCTTGAAATGAAAAGTGAATGGATGTTTTTCTCTTGGAAATGAGGAGCATTTATAGACTCTTGGAAGGAGGAATGAGTGGCTAGGATCAAAATCCTTAAAAGAGGCCAAGATTCATTCAAAGGAGAGCACATGGATTGTGCTAGTTTAGGGCCACCTCCTTGTGACAAGTGTCACAAGGGCATTGGGTTGAAAGATGGGAGGAATGTGCACAATTTGAGAAATGTGCCTAAGGTCAAAGGGTGTAAGAAAGGAGTGAGGGGTTTCTTAAATGCATTATAAATGCATGTAAGAGGGATAAGGAGGCTTTAAATGCATTTAATGCATGTAAGAGAAGTTTCTAGAAGTTTGTTGACTTTGGATTAAGCTTAGGAGTTGGCTAACCTTGGTTAGGGAATGTGACAAATTTAGGGAGGGGATTAGGATTAGGATTAGGATTAGGACTTTCTAGAAGAGTCTAGAATTTCCTTAGGATAAAAGGAATTTAGGAAATAAATAAAGATTTATTTATTTCCATGGTTTAGTTTTGAGAATATTTATTAAAATAAATTCAATAAACATGAGGATTAAATATTTAATCTTAATTAAATATTTTGAGTTGGGATTAGGGCTAGGAAATGATGGGATTAGTCTTTAATCAAAATTAAAGAAGGATTAGAAGATTCTAGAAGAGGTTAGTGGTCTTAAGGAAATTGGCCAAGTTTTGGGTAGAAAATGAATAAATTATTTATTTTGGGATTTTTGGTCAATTTATTAATTAAATAATTAATAAATAAGGAAATAATGTTTAAATAAGATTTAAACATTTTTTAGAGGGATTCCTTAATTAAATATTTTTAATTAAGATAAAGGGATTTAATGGCATAAAAATAAATTAATTAATTAATTAATTAATTAATTAATGATGATGTCATTAGGGGTTTTTCAAAAAATAAAAGTACTTTATTTTCTAAAGGATTTTTAGGTGTACATTTTGCCCCTCTTTGATGCGATGCCACAAGTGTCATGGCACCAAAGACAAGAAAATAAGATGCCCAACGCTAGAATTTGGAGGAATGATGGGTTGTGCCGCCTCGAGAAAATAACGCAAAGAATAAATGTTGTGGAATTTTATCAAAAGGAAATAGAGAAGGAAGGACTGAGGAAGAAGGGAAGATAAATAACCAAACGGCCAAGAGCAAGGATGGGTGAATTCAAGATGAGATGGAATGTAGAATGCAGGATGCTGCTACATGAAAAGAGGCAAGATGCAAGATTAATCTATATGATGCAAGATGCAGGGAATTGGGGGAAGCTCCAAGTGCAAATGTGGAGAGCACAACCTAGTTTGATATAGCAATGCTAGAGACCTGCCAAGGTTACGAAAGAACACAAGGCCTTGTCGCCAGGGTTGCATAGAACTGATGCTAAAAAGACACGTAGGGTTGCCCCAACATCACACATGAAACCCAAAGGAGGCATGGTGGAAACAATGCTAAAGAAACCACAAACACATGATTGACTCACAGGCAGAAGCAAAAGATCAAAAGACCTTGCCCCAGATTATCCTCATTCGCAGTGTACCATGATATAAAGGATCGTGGCAACCTTGAGTAGAGAACAACGAGAAGCTGTAAAAGATTAACAAGACCCAAAGGACAAAATCCAAGGTCAAAATGATAACTCCAAAAGACAACCTTTTCCAAGGAGAGAGATTTGATTTGATTGATGGTGGGAAGATTGGTCTGAACATGTGGAAGGATGCATCGACACGGACCTGGTGTGCTTGGTGGAAGATTAGATCAGATAGGAAGGATACAACTAAGGGGACCCGTGATTAGGCTTAGGTTAGACAAAATAGAAGCATACATCTATGTGGACCTGATGCTGATGGGGAGAATGTTGTGTTGTTGATTGGAAAATAATGCATTTCAAAGATAGTCACAGTGATCAAGGATAGTTGATAATTGATGTTGCTGAAGTACAAGGCTGGGTGGGACAACATTTTTGATCAAATACTGTTGATGTAGGATTGACAAGGATATGTACAACAAGACAGTGACAAGGGCTGAATGACACAAAGGATAGGACCTAAAGACACATATGTACAAATGAGCTTAGTTGGAGACACGAATGACGCTATGGTACAAGACTTAGGATTAGAATGTACAAAAAACCTGGGGATGAAGCTGAAAACTCCAAAAATATGCAAGACAATACCCCAGTTGGGTTGGAAAGCCAAGATGGACTGATGGTAGATGATGTGTCCTAAAATGACATAGATTTGGGAAGGACACATCCCAATGAATATGATTGGATTGAGATCAAGGCTTGCTACAATACTAAGGATGTGATTGGATCGGTTGGCTTGATCTTGGATGTTGGATAGCTAGAGGATGTGGATCAGATTGGAAGATGGCTAGAAGACTGCTAGGAATGTTTGGATAGGGATGAATGGCATTGGATTATAATGAGGTTAGCCTATAGCTAGATACTAATGACAAGGGAAGACACTAGGTGATGGAAGGATGGAAGAAATTCTTAGGATGAGGATGATGGAACTGCTAGGAGATTTGGATGGAGGAAGATTTGGATTTGGATGGAAGAATGCTTGAGGATTGGAAGATGGAATGTTGGAGGAACCACTGAGGGATCTGGATAGAGGAATGCTTGGGGAGATTGGATGGTGGAAATATTTTGGATGAAAGATAGTTTCCAAGGAATATGTCACCAAGGAATAAGATGCCCCCTACTTGGGATAGTTCATGTATTTTAGAGGCATTAGGATGGGGTATGATTTGATAGAAGATATACCAACAAGAGGATGAGGAAGGTAGATGGAAGCTAGGATGAATGGATTGGATAGAGGATAGGTAACTGAAAGGTGTGATGGATGCCAAGAAGGTACCCAAAAGCATGTATACCTGGTAGTCTTTGTTTTGTCATCAAGATCCAAAGGAGGATGAAGGAAGTGAGAGACAAATGGGATGGAGGAGATGTTGGATAAGATTGAAGAAGGGAATGGCCCCCAACTACAGAAAGGAATTGGGGGGACCTACGCATGATGCCTGTTTGCCAGGTTTTCACCATGGTACTTGCCCAAGGCGCTTGAATTGCCAAGTTTTCACCATAGGATGAATGTTTTTCTCTTTTTTTCTTTTCTTTTTTTTTTTTTTGATTTTTTTCTCTGATTTTCCAATTTTTATGGATTTTCTAATTTTTTGTTGACTAGATGCTAACCTTCTGATATTTCTAATGTGTTGCTATCTTTCTTCACTGATCTTCTAATTTTTTGTTGACATTTTCTAATTTGTTGCTACCTTTCTGATTTCTCTGATTTGGGAATGACTTTCTTCACTGATCCTTCTGATGTGCTTGGATGTTGGTACAGCTTCACTAGGATGGATGGATTTATGCAAAAGCACAAATTGGATGGGGTAGATGGGATATATGGTGGTAGAAAATGTTTGGATGGAAGGATGGAAAGTGATCATGATAGGGGGATGTTGTTAGGATCAACATTGGCACATTTTGCAAAGAAGGTGGTTGAAGTTGATGGGATGCAGAAAATAGATGTGGAAATGATGGAGGATTTATGCTAGGAGATCTTGTAACATGGGGATCCAAGATGGATTGAGGAGATGGAGAAGAAGACTGGGTAGCTGGGGTATTAGCAACTTTAGATGCCATTGCGGATGTTTCTTTTAGATGCATTACATCTTTTTGCTTTGGGATCCACATCATTTTTGCTTTAGCATTGGTGGGCCTTTGTGGCCGTTGGTATGGATCAAATTTTGCTTTTACTCTGCTGGGCCTTTGTGGCCATGTAGTGGATTTATCTTGTGCTTTACTGGGCCTTTGTGGCCATTGGGATGCATTGGATTGATTGATTGGATTTTTCTTTGGTTGACCATGTCATTTAGACTGGACATGGAAATCCTTAGATCCTTGTGGATATTTCCCTTTATGCATATTTGATATGGTATCCAAATTGTAAGGAGCACTGGAATGAATATGAGGAGATGTGTGGGATGGTGAAAATGTGGATGGATAGATGAATGGAGATTGGTAGATAGGAGATATGGGCATGTGCCTTTGTTGATCTTGACTAGGGATTCTTGGATTTTGTATGGAGGATTGAGTAGGATAAGATGGGGGATGATATTTTGGGATGTAAGGTCCCAAAATGGATTTGGTATGTAGAGGATATGTGTTGGAAGATTTTGGGACATAGGGACCCAAAATGGATTTGGAGGATGAAGGAGGAATGTGAGGTTGTCCTGGGCAGTAATGATGGTGGAGGAGGAATGGCATTGTATGTTTTGGGAGATGTGATGGTGGGTTTGGAAGGATGCTTGAATTTAGCTTTAGTTGTACCAACATTTCTAGAGAAAGTACCTTCGTCAGATGTGTGACCAATTCCACATGTTTTTAAATGTTTCTTATCCTGAATGGGCTCTAGATTTCCTTGTTCATGAGCACCTAGGCCTTTGCCTTGATAATTCCATTTCTTGAGCATTTTATCCAAACAAGGATATTTCTGACTTGGGGAATATGATAAACATCCAATTTCTAGTTCCCTAATGGAAGATATAAAACTGATTTCTTCTGCTTCAAGTAGACTGCCTTTGACAAATGTAAGTGGTCCAAGTGGATAGAGTGATGGTTGTGGGATAGTTTGGATTGGAAGATCCTCAAGAGGAGAGGATAGGATGGTGGGATTTTGACTGGGATTGGGGGATAGTAATGGATCTTCAGATGGAGAAAGTAGGATGATAGGATCTTTGATTGGAGGAATTGGGACTGTAGGATTTTGGATTGGGGGTGATGGAAGCAATAGAACATGTGATGGGCGAAGTGAAGGGATTGGATCTTGATTTTCTTCTGTGAGTATTTCAACATGCTTTTGGATAAGATCTTGACATGATAGGATTTGTGTGGATAGAGTGACAAGGGATGTATGGATGGACTCTTTAGAGGGAGTGGATGGAAGGATGGAAGGTTCTATAGCTGTGATGTCTGGAAGAAGGAAGAACTCTTCAGATGGTATGGATGAAAGGATGGAAGGTTATGTAGCTGTGATGGCAGGAAGAGGGGTGAACTCATGAGGCTCATTAGATATGCTTTGGATAATACTAGGAGGACTGATGATGTTGGTGGGGATTGGATGGAAACTTCAGATGGAAGGGACTCAATGATGCTAGGAGATGGAAGAGGATCAATGAGTGGGATGTATGGAAGATTGATAACAGATGGGAGTGATGGATGGGCCTTATTGATGATGGCTTCACATGAAGGTTTGAGATGGCTTGGCTCTTCAACTTTAGGAGTGGGATTTGTTATTGGCTTCCTTGTGAAACTCCTTGAAGACTTTTGTGGTGAAGAAGGATTAGAATGTGGAGGAGATGGAGGGCTAGGATAGTCCTTATATGAAGATGGAGTGGATGAAGGGGAACCTACTTGAGGGGATGATGGTGCAAATGAGGAGCTGGAGGATGGTGGGTTTGGATAGTTCACATAAGTAGGTTTAGAGGAAGCTTATGAACTTGATGAACTATTTGGTGAGGTAGGAATGATGGATTGAGGTACGGGATATGAAGTAGTTTGAAGGGTGCATTCTTTTTGTGGGAAGGGATTTGTAGAAACATGGATTTGAATGGAGGATGGTGGTTTGAGATAGGATGGTGGATTGGGGAAAAGGATTGGAAGACTTGGTTTTTGGTTTTGAGAATGATTTGGAGGATGAGTGGATGGACTTTTTTGATAAGGGAAGTAGCGTGAAGTGTTTCTATGAGATGATGGTGATTGGGATATGACCATAGTAGGAGATGGAAGTATGAAGGATGCATATGGAGGATGTGTAGGTTTAAGATAGGGATAAGTCATGGATAGATAAGATAATGGATTTGCCTTGCCGAGGACATGAAAGGGAGTGCTAGTGGATAAGCATGAAGGCATGATAGGATATTTTGGAAGAATGATTGGATGTTGAAAGATGTTTGGGGCATGCTTGCTAGGATTTTCAAAGTACACATCGTGATCTACAAGGCTTTCATCATCATCAGGATAGGATGGATTAAGGGGAGAGACATAATAACCAAACTCATCATAATAGTTTTGAGACATGCTAACTTGTAGATGAGTTGGATAAGGATGAAGGGAGAAGATGGTTTGGAAGACTAAGACTTAGATTGGGATGACTGATAGGATCAGACTAGGATTGGATTTGGCTTAAGATTAGAAGAAGACTAACTCTAGAGGAAGATAGACAAGGAAAAGGGGGATGACCAAGATGACTATGCTAACCTAAGATAGGAGGAAAGGATGACAAGACTGGATTGACTATGACTGGAAGACCATGATTTGAGATTCTGAAAGCTTCGGACATTTTCTAGATTTTGGGAGGATTTGGACTGACATGGCTATTCTGAGTATCTTGAACCAAGTTGTAGATCAATTTGATGTTTTTCCAATGGAAAAGGATAGATTTCAACAAAGAATTTTTTGGAAAAGAAATCTCCACAAGGGACAAAGCAACATTGCGGGATACAAACAAGATAACTGACTCTGATAAAGCTTTGAAAAGTGTACGTTCCAAGTGTTTTCACAAAGTTTTTGACTTTTAAGCACTTCAAATAGATCTACCTAAGGAAGGTGAGTATCAAAATCACTTGCCCACAGCTTGGTACCCCCTAGAAGGGGATACAAATGGTGAGTAATCTTGAGGTGATCCGGTAAAACCCTTGGATCAGTCCTTACACAAGGATTTTGATACCTTCAGATGTGGATAGGGTAGCCTCTATTTTATGAGGTTTTTAATAGTTCCATGGAGTCTCCATACCCGGTTATGCTGACCACCTATGACTCACTTAAAAGCCTAGCCAACAATGCTGGGCGAGGAATATTTACCATCCCCAGACATTTTCATTTGGCACAAAACGCCCGTGGATTAGGAGATATAAGTGAGTACTTTTTGCCTTCACTTTATTTATATAATGGCCGGGGGGGATACCGATTTGAGGTCATTCTCCGAGGAGGAAGCACTTTTCTCCCTGGACAAGCCTCGCTAAAAGTAAAACAAGTGAACTTGTCCAAGTTCAAATGTTCTATGTTGCTTACTTTAACAAGATTTGTAGAAAAATGAAAGCTCCTAGATGCACACCAAAAAGAGTTCTTTTTCCAATTTTCAATTAAATGTGATAAGTTCTAGGATTGAAAACACTCGTGTTTAGAGCATGCAATTGTTCTTTCCAATTTTGAGATCGCCAAAGCTTTGAAATCGGTTGAGTGTTCTTTGACTTTTTAGGCATTTAAGATTTGTGAATGAGTTGTTTTGTTCGATTTTAGTACCCAAACTTGAAGTGTGAATTTGTTTGTTTTAAGGCATTCGAGATTTGATGAGGAAAGCATAAAAGTTGTTCTTTTTATGTGCCCAATTTGAAGTGTTTGATTGATTGATTCCAACTGCTGTGCATTCAAGAAATTTTTAGAAAAACTCTCAAAGACTAAGTGAGTAGGGTTTGATTTTGTGGAACACTTAACACCTTTTTAGGTAGACCCATCCCCTGAATATGGTGCTGAGACTGCGTCCAAAGGGCTAAATGATGGGTGATTAAAAAAGATGAGTCCAACAAACCAACTCAAGTGTTTTTGCTTGTTTTTCTAACTTAGAAAACTCCAAAGAAAAGTGAATTTAAGTTCTTTTTATGCACCAAAAAAGATAGATGTGTTCCTACTTTGCATGATTGATTAAAAAACCTTAGATTTGAAGACTTGATGTTCTTTTTAACCAAATGAAAGCTTAAGCCATGTTTAAAAACACCTATTTAATCAAACTGATAAGCCTTAAGGCCTTGAAGTTTTTGTTCTTACTAATTTTTTTAATGGCTCCCAAGATGCTCCTACAAGAAAAATAGAGATTTAGATTTGCACAAACAATCAAACTTAAAGAACTTTAAAAATACTAGTTTACCGTTCTCTAGAATGAATGCGCAGATACAGAGCATAGATGCGCAGGAAAAAGTGATAGATGCGTAGCAACATGAAATCCAAATTTTACACATATGCGCAGCAACAGAGAATGCATGTGCAACTACACCTATTGTGCCAAAATGCTTTTAAAATGCAAGTTTTTACAAAATACAAATGTGCAACTCTATTTGACAAATGCATAGCAAATCATGACAAATGCGCAGCAAATCAGGACAAATGTGCAGTTTTTAAGCATAGATGCGTAGATTTTCAATTTTTTTTACAAAAGCGCAATTGTAGACCACAAATGCACAATTTTGGACCTAAAATAAATGTTATAGGCCAAATTTTTAAAGAAATTTTGAGAAAAATAGCCAAGAAGTGTTGATTTTGAAGCAGTTGATTAGGATAGGGGTCCCACCGAGTGTGCCAGAATGTGAGCAAGGCTTTTGAGGATACCTGTATCTATTTTGAAAGGCTCAAATCAATCAAAAATTAAGATTTTTAATCTAACATGAAATCAATCCAAAATAAGGAAAACTCTAAGCTAAGCCACCTCAGATAGAGCTAAAACAGGTGCACCCAAGCACTGTTTGATTTTCTCTTGCTTAAGAGGATATGGGTGTGCTCTCTAAGCACTTGGAGCATACTCTAATGCATTTTAAGATAATTTGAGACTCATGAAAAACCCCAAAAATGGCACAATAATGGGTAGAACTCCCAAAATTGCCCCTAAAGCTTCAAGAACTGAAATAATGATGCTTTAATGGAGATTTGAACTACATGATGCTTATGCTAAGATTGTTTTTAACCAAATAGAGATGTGATATTGATGACATGCTATGCAAAACAATGAAATGAACTATGTTAATCCATTATTACTAAATTAGGATGAGCTAAAATGCTTGAAAGTAAGCTAGATTAAGATGATTATGCTAAGTTTAGAGCTAAATGGGCATGATAACAATGCTTGAAATGAAAAGTGAATGGATGTTTTTCTCTTGGAAATGAGGAGCATTTATAGACTCTTGGAAGGAGGAATGAGTGGCCAGGATCAAAATCCTTAAGAGAGGCCAAGATTCATTCAAAGGAGAGCACATGGATTGTGTTAGTTTAGGGCCACCTCCTTGTGACAAGTGTCACAAGGGCAAAGAGTTGAAAGATGGGAGGAATGTGCACAATTTGAGAAATGTGCCTAAGGTCAAAGGGTGTAAGAAAGGGGTGAGGGGTTTCTTAAACGCATCATAAATGCATATAAGAGGGATAAGGAGGCTTTAAATGCTTTTAATGCATGTAAGAGAAGTTTCTAGAAGTTTGTTGACTTTGGGTTAAGCTTAGGAGTTGGCTAACCTTGGTTAGGGAATGTGACAAGGTTAGGGAGGGGATTAGGATTAGGACTTTCTAGAATAGTCTAGAATTTCCTTAGGGTAAAAGGAATTTAGGAAATAAATAAAGATTTATTTATTTCCATGGTTTAGTTTTGAGAATATTTATTAAAATGAATTCAATAAACATGAGGATTAAATATTTAATCTTAATTAAATATTTTGAGTTGGGATTAGGGCTAGGAAATGATGGGATTAGTCTTTAATCAAAATTAAAGAAAGATTAGAAGATTCTAGCAGAGGTTAGTGGTCTTACGGAAATTGGCCAAGTTTTGGGCAAAAAATAAATAAATTATTTATTTTGGGATTTTTGGTCAATTTATTAATTAAATAATTAATAAATAAGGAAATAATGTTTAAATAAGATTTAAACATTTTTTAGAGGGATTCCTTAATTAAATATTTTTAATTAAGATAAAGGGATTTAATGGCATAAAAATATCGAAATTAAAGAAGGATTAGAAGATTCTAGAAGAGGTTAGTGATCTTAAGGAAATTGGCCAAGTTTTGGGCAAAAAATAAATTAATTATTTATTTTGGGATTTTTGGTCAATTTATTAATTAAATAATTTATAAATAAGGAAATAATGTTTAAATAAGATTTAAACATTTTTGGGAGGGATTCCTTAATTAATTTTTTTTAATTAAGATAAAGGGATTTAATGGCATAAAAATTAATTAATTAATTAATTAATTAATGATGATGTCATCAGGGGTTTTTCAGAAAATAAAAATACTTTATTTTCTAAAGGATTTTTAGGTGTCTACAGTGAGAATTGACAGAATTAGTCTCTGAGCTTTTGATATAGATTTCAGAGGGATTGGGTTCAGGGTATATGATCATGAAGGATGATGGAAGAGGTACTGAGGGATGTTCATTGGTTAGCGCAAGGTATAGAATGATTGGTGACTTCATCTATGGCATGTGCTCTAGCAATGGCTTATTCTAAAGCCAACTTAGGAAATGAAGCATATGTTTTGTTTAGCAAGCATAATTCAAGGATGTCGGTCCTTAATTGTTATAATATAATCATTGTAAACTTTTTTTTGATACCGTGTGTATCTTAGCAAAGGTCTACATAATTGTTTGTAATTAGGAAAGCCTTATGGGCCAACCTATTCTTGGTAAAATTTAATAAGATATAAATGAAAGGTCTTTTCTTTGGAAGAGATATAGATATGAAATATGTGACATAAGAAGATGGTGAACTTGATTTTTTTGTATGTAGAGAAGAGGATTATTGATGGACTTCATTGGAACTGATCAAGCAAAGACAGTTGCTGGTAAACAACTCAAAAGATTATTTATTTCTTCATATACACTTGTTGTGAACTAGTGAGTTCAAAAGGTGGATTTAACCTTCTTTGGGTAGTGAGCCTTGGGTAGTGAGCCCTTTGTTATTCTTGACTCCTAACAGGGTCTTTCCTCTAATAAGGACTATGTACTATAATGTTTCAATAAGCTCCTAACAGAACTATATCTTCTAACAAGGATTACTATACTCTTAGTACATCATTAGTGGGTGCTAATTCCATTTTAGGTTTTTACCTTTAACATGGTTTCCCTGTAACCAAAATATTATGTTACTATGTTGGTATTCATTGTGTTCATTGGATCTGATATTAATAAGCTTAAAGTTTGAAGTTTAATATTCTATCATACACCTGATTCACCCCCCCTCTCAGTTGTATTGTGGACTGTTATTCCTAACAATTGGTATCAGAGCAAGTGGTCCTCAGAGAGAAACCTTAACAGCTTGAGGTGATCTTCAAAATGCTATTCTATAGTAAGGATAGTCCTAAGTTTGATCTTGAAAACTTTGGCAGTTGGAAAAATAAGATGCAAACACATTTGCTATGTTTGGGCATAGACTACTAGATTATTGTAAACAAGAAGGAAACTCTTAAGGCTAAGAATGACTTGGAGTTAGCCACTGATGATGAAAAGAAGCCATTTTCATGCAACATGGTTGCAAGAGAAGCATTGATCAATGCACTACCTGAGAGTAAGTTTACTGAGATCAAGGATCTAGATTTAGCACATGATATTTGGAATAGACTAGAGGCATTTATGAAGGAGATAAGTATACAAAACAACAAAAATTGAAAAATTGGAAGACAAAGATGGAATAGATGAAAATGAATGAAGATGAAAGTATTAGAGCATATGTTCAAAGGGTTATAGAAGCAGTAGTTGGAATCATAAACTATGGAGGTACTTATGATGAAGATGAAGTCATTGCAAAGATTCTCAGATGTCTAACTCTTGCTTACAAATTGAGGGCAATGTCTATTGAAGAAACTATACCCCTAACTCCAAACTTTAGAAGAGAGATGTTGATTGAAAAGTTAACTACCTTTGAATCCACGAAATTAGAAGATGCTACACCTAAAGTTGAATTTGCATTCAAGGCATTCACACACAATAAAGTTTCTTCACTTCCAAGCACAAGCAACGAAGACCTAAGAGAACAACTTAGTGAATATGCTAAGGAGTGGGAGAAGGTAATGGATGAAGAAAATAATATTGAAGAACTTGTTGCACTAATTGCTAGAAGAGAGAAAAGAGGTAAGGGAAAATTTGAAGGAAAATTACCTTTAAAATGTTTTTCATCTAATAAGATAGGTCATTTTGCATCTAGATGTCCTACTAGAGTTCCTGAGTAACCTGACTATGCAAAAATTAGAAGAGACAAAGAATGTTATTATTCTAGTGAAGGAATCTCTGATGATGAGGATTTAGATAATGAAGAGATTGGGTTTGTTTCTATTAAAGATGAACCATTTCATGAAGAAAAAGCCTTAGTATCTCATGTTGAGAAGAAAACTGAATGGATAATTGACAGTGGATGTTCTAATCATATGACTCATGATAAGAATAAGTTTTTCAAATTAGTGAATTATGATGGAGGTGTTGTAAGGTTTGGGGACAATCTCCCAAAATCCATCATAGGAGTAGGATCCATCACTCTAGATGGAAAGACTAATAGAGACAATGTACTACTTGTTGAAGGACTGAACCATAATCTGTTGAGTGTCAAACAGCTTATGGATAAAGACTTTCAGTTGAGTTTTGTTAATGGTAAGTGTTCATTAGAAGCAAGGAAGGAAAATTGATTTCTGCCCGTTCAAAATCTAGAGGTAATGCTTTTGAACTAAACACATCTAGAGCCTCTTGTTTTCTTGCGAAGGTAGATGATAGTTGGTTATAGCATAGAAGATTTTTTCATATTAATTTTGATAACATTATGAAGGAAAGTATGGCTAATGCAGTAAGAGATCTACCAAAGACTGTGAAACCTTCTAACACTATATGCAAAGAATGTGTTATGGGAAAGCAAACTAGAAGCAATCATAAAAGAAAAACATTTACATCAAAAGGGAAGTTGGATCTAATACATATAGATCTATGTGGACCTACAAGAACAAATTCATACTATGGTGAAAGGTATTTTATACTCTTTTTTTATGACTTTTCTAGAATGATGTGGGTTACCTATTTAAAAGAAAAATCAAAAGCATTTGATAAATTCAAGTTGTTTAAAGAAAAAGTTGAGAATGAGTCAGGACTGAAGATAAAGTGTTTAAGATCAGATAGAGGTGGAGAATATACATCAGATCTATTTAATTCATACTATGAAGAGCATGGCATAAAAAGACAAACATTTTCTCCAAGGACTCCACAACAGAATGAGATAGTAGAGCGAAGAAATAGGACTATACTTGATGCTGCAAGGACAATGCTGATTGAAGTAAATGTATCTCATGTACATTGGAGAGAGGTTGTTGGAATAGTAGTGTACACATTAAACAAAATTCAAATTAGATAAGCTACAAGTAAGACTACCTATGAACTATGGTTTGATCATACTCCTACTGTGAAATATTTTAGAATTTTTGGTAGAAAATGTTATATCAAAAGGGTTGATAAGATAGGGAAATTTGATGCTAGGAGTAATGAAGGTATCTTCCTTGGTTACTCTATTAAAAATAAGGCATACAAATGTTTCAATCTAAGATTGAGAAAGATGGTTGAAAGTAAAAATGTAAGAATAGATGAAAAATTTCAAATATAGGAAAGAATGTATGATAGTAGTCAAATATCAGAGATAAAGGAAACCACTACTTCTACAGAAGAAGAACTTGTTGAGGAAAAAAGTGAAAGATAGGCTTGTGATGCTATTACAAGCAAGACTACTGAGACTCCCAAAACTCCAAGGTATGTAAAAAATAACCATCTTGAAAATCAAATTATTGGCAATACGAGTTAGGGAGTGCTAAGTAGATCTAAGGTTAGAGAAGAGATTTTTTTATTTCTCAAGTTGAGCCAAAAACTATAGATGAAACCTTTAAAGATGAATCTTTGATAAATGCAACAAAAGAAGAATTGGATAAAAATGGGTCTTTAGAAACAAAATGGATAAAGAAGGAACAGTTGTAAGGAACAAAGCAAGACTAGTATGTAAATGATACTCACAATAGGAAGGCATAGACTTTGAAGAAATATTTGCTCCTGTTGCTAGAATAGATGTAGTAAGATTATTCCTATCTTATGCTGCACACAAAAACTTCAAATTATATCAGGTGGATGTTAAATCTTCATTTCTAAATGGAGATCTTGAAGAAGAAGTATACATAGAACAACCAGATGGATTTCCTCTATGTGAAGACAAAGACATGGTGTGAAAATTGAAGAAAGCCATGTATGGGTTGAAGCAAGCTCCTAGGGCTTGGTATGCAAGATTGGATAAGTATCTACTTGGACTTGGATTCAAGAAAGGTAATGCAAATAGTAATTTTTGTTTGATAACTACTGAAGATGGAATCCATATAGTAGAAGTGTTTGTGGATGACATTATCTTTGGAGGCAATGATGATCTATGTAAGAAGTTTGCTAAAGAGATGGAAAGTGAATTTGAGATGTCCATGATAGGTGAAATGAAATTCTTTCTTGGACTACAAATAACTTAGAGTGAGAATGGTATTTTCATTTCTCAAACCAAATATCCCAAAGAATTGCTCAAGAAATTCAGAATGGAAGATTGTAAACCAGTAGGAACACCTATAGCAACTAGAAACAATCTAACAATTGAAAATGAATCAAAATGTGTTTTCTAGACTTTGTATAGGTCAATGGCTGGAGGGCTACAATATCTGACTCATACTAGACCAAATATTTCTAATGCTATTAGAATTGTGGCTAGATATTAGGCAAAACCTAAAGAGACACATCTAGCTACTTTGAAAAGAATACTGAGGTATCTCAAAGGGACCATAGACAATGGTTTATGGTATGATAGGAATGATAGCTTTGAAATTCATGCTTATAATAATTTTGATTGGGTAGGAAATATTGATGATAGGAAAAGTACCAGTGGTGGTGCATTTTTCCTTGGGAAAAATATGGTTTCTTGGCTTTGCAAGAAACAAGATTGTATAGCACAATTGACTGCTGAATCAAAATATGTCAATGCTACTATAAATTATACTTAGATTATTTGGATGAAACAAATGCTAATAGACATTAGAATATCTTTTGAAGAACCTATGGTTATTCATTGTGACAACACCAATATAGTAAACATGTCAAAGAATCTGGTGATGCATTCCAAAACTAAACATATATCTATCAGTTATCACTTCTTGAGAGATAAGGTGGCACAAAAAGAAATCAAACTAGAATATAATAGTACAAAAGAGTAGATTGTAGACATCTTCACAAAGCCACTACCGAAATATTCCTTTGAATATCTTAGAGGTATGCTAGGGGTTCAACCCCCTCCTAGTTAGAACTAAATGATGCAGAGATGAATCAGTCCAAAAGTAATCAGAGCTTTATCTATTTCTGGACTAGATGTAGGGATCTACTCTTCAAGGGGAGTGATCATGGAAGAAAGTTTATGTGTGAAGGTAGCTGAAGACTCATGGCACCCTTTTCCATTTTTGTCAAAGGGGGAGTGTTGCCACAAGAAAATCCTCATTGATTGGGGAGATGGTTCAGTTGAAGAACTTTTGGGTTAATACAACTTTGGGATTAGATTTTCCCATATGTTGACATCAATGCCAAAGGGGGAGATTTTTGGATATTGCTAATGCATGGGTGGTGATTGAGACATTTAATATATTTAATCACTACATTACTAAATGGGCACTCACACTATTGTCATTTGTGTTTGTCATTGATGTCAACATATGCTTCTATCAAGGAACTAGATTGGTAATCACAGTGTACAGAGGGTGTACTAATGTTTCAAATGCTACAAAGTTAGATGAGAGTTCAGATGGATGTTTTGATCTTATATATGAGATCACATCATTAATGGATCTATAGTAAGGAAGATGAAACTATTTTGGTAAAGACTAGTCATTGGACTGTGATAGTGAGAATCAAGAGAATTAGTCTCTGAATTTTTTATATAGATTTTAGAGAGATTGGATTCAAGGTATACGATCTTGAAGGATGATGGAAGAGGTACTAATGGATGTTCATTGGTCATTGCAAGGTACCAATTGATTGGTGACATTATCTATGGTGTGTGCTCTAGCGATGGCTTATTCTGAAGTTGACTCAAGAAATGAAGCATATGTTTTTTTTTGGCAAGCATAATTCAAAGACGTCGGTCCTTAATTGTTATAATATAATCATAGTAAACTTGTTTTTGATACTGTGTGTATCTTAGCAAAGGTCTACATAGTTGTTTGTAATTAGGAAAGCCCTATGGGCTGACCTATTCTTGGGAAAATGTAATAATGTATAAATGAAAGGTATTTTCTTTGGAAGAGATATAGCTATGAAATGATAAGAAGGTGGAAAACTTGAGTCTTCTATATGTACAGTAGAGGATTATTGGTGGACTTCATTGGAACTGATCAAGCAAAGATAGTTGTTGGCAAATAGTTCAAAAGATTGTGTATTTATTTATATACACTTGTTGTGAACTAGTGAATTCAAAAGGTGGATTTAACCTTCTTTGGGTAGTGAGCCTTGGGCAATGAGCCCTTTGTTGTTGTTGACTCCTAACAGGGTCTGTCCTCTAACATGGACTATGTACTCTAATGTTTCAATAATCTCTTAACAGGGCTATATCTTCTAACAAGGATTAATATACTCTCAGTACATCATTAGTGGGTACTAATTCCCACTGGGATTTTTACCTTTAACAGGGTTTCCCTATAACCAAAATATTGTGTTATTGTGTTGGCATTCATTGTGTTCATTGGATCTGATATTAATAAGCTTAAAGTTTGAAGTTTAATATTTTGTCATACAACTGATTCACCCCCCCTCTCAATTGTATTATGGACTGTTATTCCTAATAGTGGGCCTTTTGGTATCCAGGTGGTTGGGTGGTAAATATTTTTATCAAGGTACCTTTTTTGGATGCAGTGCTTAAGGATTCATGCTTGCATAGTGTTCCAATTTTGAAGAATGAAGACTTGTATCTATCTTTCATGATGTAAAGTTATTGTTACCTCCCAAGGGGAGATGAATGTAATGTAATCATTGATGTATTTCAAAATGATGTATTTGGAATGGGTAGACTTAGGAAAAAGGAAAAGGGAAAGAAAAAACTTTATGTATATGATGTATGTTGAAAACAAAGGGATTTTGTAAGATTTCAAGTAAAGTAGTATGTTTCTCATTATTGATGAATAAAGGAAAAGGTAGTAAAACAAATGTAATATTTGTAATGTATCAAATGTTTAGATGATTCTATTATATGGTATTAATGCTTTAAATATTATATTTTTCATAAAGGATACTTAGGAATATAGATGGATTTAAATGGCAAATTGAAATGAAAGTACTTTTTATTTCTTATAAAGAATCTACAAATGTTGGGATGTAGTTTTCTTAAGAAGTAAATCAAGTTGTTAGTACACTATATGGACTTAATGATTTGTAAATTAAATGAAAAGGGAACCTTGGAGTAATCTAAGTTAATCTATGTTTTGTTTATATAATTCTTTTAAAAATTCATAAATCATTACTTAGGTTTTCTTTTACAAGGAGAATCTTTGTTCTCTTCCCCGGTTCCTTTGCAGGGCATGACATAAAGACACTAGCTGAACATTCACATGAAGAGATGAAAGAGATGTAGTCACTAAAGGAGGAGTGTAAGTTGGAATATTGGGTAAAGTAATGGAAGAAGGTTCCACACTAGTAATAGGAGGAGTGAGTCCTAGATCTTGAGTTAAAATATGTAATATGTAAAATATGGATGAATGTGCATTGTTCTAAACCCTATTTGTCCATATTTTACATATAAAAAAAGTAATCAAGCAATCAAAAAGCAAGAAAGAAGGAGAAAAAAAGAATTCAAGCATTCATCCATCTTCAAGAATTCAATTCATCAAGGAGATACATTGGTAGCCATTGAAGGATTCAAGCTCCATGGATCCCTCTTGTTGAAGATTCCTCCATCCAATTCCATTCAAGAATCTTCCAAATCCAAGATCCATTCAAGGTTGGTGTTGAAGATCTAAGGAAAATTGATTTGAGACATCCTACATCATATTCTACATTCATTTTGAGCATCCATACTTGTGGATTCAAGGATTTGAATCCTCCACAAGGGTTTTCAACATAAGTAAGGTGAATTTTTCCATTTACTTTATTTAATTCTACAATTTCAATTCTATTTCAAGGTTAATTTCTAAACTAGGGTTTGATCAAGGAAAGCCCCTCATCCAAAAAAAAAAACATTTTTCTTGAAGGTGTGGATGTGAAACAATGAATGTAAGAGAAGATCTGAGTACCCTTTTTGGAAAACTTTAGGGATCTACAAACTAAATTTATGTCGGAGCAGTATAGGTCAAGGTTGACATTTTTTGGTCAAGGGTGACATTTCCTAGTGGGTCGTGGTCAACCTTTCTCAGAAAAGAAAAAGATTTCTGGGTTTTCTCTATCTCTGTGTTCTCAGGCTAGATCCGAATGTAGATTTCTTAGAAACTCACCACAAACACCTAAAAATAGAAACTTCTGGATCTGTCATATTTTCATATTAGTATTTTTCTTCAATTCATTTTAATTAAGATTTTATTACCTTCTTTCATAACAGAATATAAGGTTTTCCTCTTTCCTCATACTCTCCATAGATTGATTTATCTATACATTGATCACTATCTTGTGGTTAATCAATTTGGATATCTCCTTTAGTAATTTGAGGTTAAAAGGAAGATATTACTTTCCCATTACAATTCATTATACCATCACTTTTCAGTCTTTACATATTTGGTAAACATACATACTTTACATGTACCATACATCTAATAATTCAGAAAAGAAAAATATTTCTAGGTTTTGTAGATCTCACAATTTTAGTTTTAAAATTTAGAAATCAATAGTTTCTAAGACTATTTGATAGGGTGTTCAACATTTTTTTTGGAGGTATGTACTTTTTATTTATTCATTTCAATATTAGTCTTCTAAATTTACTTTCCATATCATTAGAATTTATATGCATGTATAAAATATTGGTTTAGGGTCTCTTTCATGTGCATTATTCTAAACCATATTCATCCATATTTTACATCATTACATTTTGGTGAGCCAGACAAGCTTACCCCCTATCTTTTGTGGTGTTAGATTTGTATTTTGTGTTAGATCTTACATGCTTATAAAAGTAGATTTCTTTTATGCTCTTGCATTTATATTTTAAAAATACAAAAAGAATTGAAAAATTTCTTTCAAAATAGAAAAATATTTACATTTTTCATGCTTTTAATGTTACTTTGTGTTCAACATGTATGATTTTTATTTTGAATACTTTGATGAGGCTTTTATTAAAAACAATGATAGATCCCTTAATGAGGTACATGGAAGTGAGGATGAAATTTTTTTGAATGAGATCTCCATTGATTCTATTCCTATTTCATCTTCCTCTACAACCTCTTCAATTGACATTTACCATAGGTTGTGTTCATGGTGATGCAGGGGCAGGGTAGATACAAGCAGAATCAAGCAGAATTGAGTCCACTTGAATCCACAACAAGCCCTTGCTCAAAGTTACACAATGGAAGAAATATAAATATCACATGAACATAATGGAATGACAATGGATATGAGGCAATCAACTAGTAGCAACAACATAGAATTATATTATTTTTTTCAACATGCCCAGCTGTGAGGCCTTCTGGGTTTCGGCCTTATACAATGAGAATTATGAAATCAGAATTACAACTTGAATCCTATCTTTGTATCCAATGATATATCTTGATAATCCCTCATATATCTCACTCATGATCCCTACTACATCAATCTAGACCCCTTATATAGCCAGCTAAGCCATAGGTTGGCCAATCAAGCATTTAATTACAATATAGGTCCAGTCTCAAGATTTAAACCAAAACTAATGCTAGAATGAATATAAATTGGTGTACCTTTGGATTTAGGTCCTAACATGACCCAAGAAAATTTATTTAAGTGCACAAGGTCCCATATGATCACACAGAACATCACAAGAAGAAACACCACATGTTTCACCCGAAAACTGCCAGAAAATAGGTCCTGGGGCAAAACGGGCATAACTTTTTACTCATAATGAATTGGAGTTTTCAATCTTGGGAAATGATATTAATTTAGGTCAAATTGAATTCATTAAGTGTAAAAAATAAAAATCCTTATGGATCAAGGTCTCCAACAAGAACAATCAGCACCAAAACTGCAGGAACGGCTCAAACATGAAAACTGGCAGAAAATAGGTCCTGTGCCAAAAAGGCCATAAATTTTAACTCATAATGAATTGGAGTTTGTGCTCTTGCTAAATGATATAAATTTAGGTCCTCTTAAATTAATTAAGTTCACAAAATAAAATTCCTTATGGATAAAGAGAACCAACATGAACAATCAACACCAAAACTACAGGAAAACACTATTCTGATGGCAAGGAAAATAGTTGTAACTTTGAAACAATCCATCCAAACTTTATGTGATCATATAAGAAGGTTCCCAAATAGTTCCTCAACATAATTTAAGCTTTTCACACCATGAAACCATCAAATTCAAAGATTATAAAGAAAATAACAGCAAACAGGTACATAAATCAAGAAATGTTTTTGGTTGATGCAAGATTGCCAAAGACCCAAGATGCTCCTGCATCAGACACCTGGGGTAAATAAAGAAATGATGTCCACATTAGGCACTACTCATATTCTAACCTAAATCATAAAGATCCAACTCAACTTGTGTAATCCATGAACTATCTTCAACTGGCTTGTCTTTCCACTGAACTAGATATTCCATGTAGTCTTTTCCTCTTATACTCTTGCTCACTCTTTTATTTGAGATCTTCTCAATGCTATCTCTTTCCTTCTAAGGATAATCTGGATCATCTTCTATCTCATCATTTGATTCAAAGTACTCAAATATATCAACAATATTGAATATAGGTGATATATCCATGTCCTCTGGCAATTCTACTTCATAAGCATTTCCACTATCAAACTTCTTCAGAATCTTACAAGGTCCAAACTTCTTCATTTTCAGCTTGTAGGTACCAACTAGAAATATATTCTTCTTTAAATGAATCATAACCTCATCTCCAAATTCAAAATATTTATGTCTCCTTCTCTTATCTGCCCTCTGTTTATATTTCAGATTTATAGTGTCCTCCAATTTCTTTTTAACTTCATCATGTAAAGTTCTCTTGTATTCTACAAAATGATCAGCTTCAGCACTTCTTATAGTCTTAGTAGGTAAATCTCTCAGTTCTGTGGCTCCCTTAGGATGAAATCCATTAACAATCTCAAATGGTGTCTTCTTAGTGCTTCTATTTACTGAATTATTATATGCAAACTCTGCTTGTGCCAAAATCAAATCCCAATTAGCAGGCTTCTCTCCAACTAAACATCTCAACAAGTTTCCCAAAATTCTATTCACAACTTCTGTCTGTCCATCTATCTGAGGGTGAAATGTAGAACTAAACTTCAAATTAGTATTCATCTTCTTCCAAAGTGTTCTCCAAAAGTAACTAGTAAACTTAGTATCTCTATTTGAAACAATAGACTTAGGCAAACCATGCAATCTTACCACTTCCTTGAAAAATAATTCAGCTACATGGAATGCATCAGATGTCTTCTTACAAGGTATGAAATGAGCCATCTTATAAAATCTGTCAACCACTACCAAAATAGAATCATTACCTCTTTGAGTTCTAGGCAATCCAAGAACAAAGTCCATACTCACATCTTCCCAAGGTCTATCAGGTACAGGCAAAGGTGTATACAATCCCAAATTTTGACTAGATCCTTTTGCTACTTGAAAAATTCTGCAACCTCTAACCATTCTCTATACATCTCTATAAATCTGTGGCCAAAAGTATCTCTCTAAAATCAAATTCATAGTCTTATCAATCCCAAAATGTCCAGCAAGTCCACCACAATGTTTCTCCTTCATTATGTTCTCTCTCATAGATCCTCTAGGTATGCAAAACTGAACTCCCTTAAACAACATGTCTTCTTGAATGAAATAATCAAACCACTTATCACTCACTATGTGTTCTTTACAAGCTTTCCAAGGCTCTGCAAAATCCATGTCAGTCTCATACAAATTCTTCAAATCATCAAAACCAAGTACCTCAACTCTCATCTCTGTCAGCAAACTTCTTCTTCTGCTCAAGGCATCAGCAACCTTATTTGACTATCCACTTTTATGCTTCAATGAAAAGAAAATATTTTGTTCTTCCATTTCTCTTGTAAATGTTTTATCATCAAACAAACATACTCTGACTATAGTACAATGAACTTCATCAAACTTCTCTACCAAAGGCAATAACACTTGTTTCTTTCCATTCATCCAAATAGTATATTGATTCAATCTACCAACGTGCAAAGCTTTCCTATCATATTTGCCAAGGTCTACCCAAAAGAATATGACAACAATCCATAGGCATAATATCACACAAGACTTCATCATGATAATTCCCAATTTTGAATTTAACAAGGCATTGTTCACTTACAAGTAGTTTATGCTCCTTTTGGATCCAAGCAATATGGTAAGGCTTCGGATGTTTCAATCTCTGCAACTACAATTTTTTAACCAGCTCCTTGGATTCCAAATTATTAGAACTTCCACTATTAATGATTACCTTGCAACACTTATCAGTGATCTTACATCTAGTTCTAAACAAACTTTTCCTAAAACAGGTTCCTCATTAGCTTCTTCATTACACAAGATCCTTCTTAGCATCAAGTTCTCACCAAGTTCAAGTTCATTAGACATTTCTTCAACTTCTTCACAAGCCAAATTATTTCTACCATTACCTCCAGTCTTCTTTCTAGAGTTAGTACATTCAAAAGCTCTATGTCCTTCACCACATTTGTAGCAAGTACCTTTAAACCAAGATTTCTCTTCTCTTTTACCATTATTATTATTCCTAGAGTAACCAATATAGCTACCTCTATAGTAATTACCTCTTTTACCAACAGGGTCATCTTCCCATCCTTTATCTTGTACCAAATTTTTAGATCTGCTACTTTCTCCATAAGATCTACCTCTACTTTTCTGAAATCTGCCACCTGTTCTCTTTGTCTTTGATCATGTCTTTTTGTCAATCTTTCTTCTACCTTCAAAGAAAATTGGTATGCTTCTTCCACACTATCAATCTTCACATAAATAATCTCATCTTGAATAGATGTCCTTAGGCCATTTAGATATCTAGCCACCTTCTCAACTTCATCATCCACATGTCCAGATCTGATATCCAATTTGTAAAATTCCTCAGTATATTCTTTCACACTCATGTCCTTTTGTCTCAAATTTTTCATCTTTCTTATTAGACTAACTTGGTAGTAGGCTGGAAGAAACTTCCTCTTCATCTTTCCAAGCATCTTCATCCATGTCTTGATCTTTTCTTTTCCACTCTTCTGTCTCTCAATTTGCAAATGATCCCACCAAAGAGATGCATGACCTTTCAACTTTGTGACTACTATCTTAACCTTCTTATTATCAAGACTACCTTCATACTCAAAGTATTTATCCATCTTAGAGATCCAATCCAAAAGTGCATTGGTCTCAAGTCTTCCATCATAGCAAGCAACTTCAACTACAGGTCTGGAGTTAGCCTTAGACAAAACTCTCAAAAGTCTTTCCTCATCTTGTTCAACTTTAGGTTCAGCATTAGGTACTACTTCTTCTTCTTCATCACTAAAATCTTCAAGATGTGCTCCTCTTCTCTGGGCTATCTCTACAGCTTTAAGCCTAGTTGCAATTTGCCTCAACATATCCATGATAGCATTATCATTTCCTCTACCACGAACCATCTTGACAATTAGGTTCCAACAAGATTGTAACCTTCTACAAGTTATAGGTCAGATCTCAGATCTACCACCCTACAACCAAATCCAATAAGGTTCTCCATGATCAAATCCACAAGAAAGAACTTGCTCTGATACCACTTGACGCAGGGGTAGGGTAGATACAAGCAGAATCAAGCAGAATTGAGTCCACTTGAATCCACAAGCCCTTGCTCAGAGTTACACAATGGAAGAAATATAAATATCACATGAACACAATGGAATAACAATGGATATGAGGCAATCAACTGGCAGCAAAATTTGAGAATTATATTATTTCTTTCAACATGCCCAGCTGTGAGGCCTTCCGGGTTTCAGCCTTATACAATGAGAATTATGAAATCAAAATTATAGCTTGCATCCTATATTTGTCTCCAATGATATATCTTGATAATCCCTCCTATATCTCACTCATGATCCCTGCTACATCAATCTAGACCCCTTATATAGCCAGCTAAGCCACAGGTCGGCCAGTCAGGCATTTAATTACAATACAGGTCCAGTCTCAAGATTTAAACCAAAAATAATGCTAGAATGAATATAAATTGATGAGCCTTTTTATTTAGGTCCTAACATGACCCAAGAACATTCCTTTAAGTGTGCAAGTTCCCATATGATCACATAGAACATCGCAAGAAGAAACACCACATGTTTCACCTGAAAACTACCAGAAAATAGGTCCCAAGAAAAATGGGCATAACTTTTAACTCATAATGAATTGGATTTTGTTCTCTTGTGAAATGATATAACTTTAGGTCCTCTTCAAGTCTTTAAGTGTGAAAAATAAAATTCCTTATGGATAAAGAGCACCAACATGAACAATCAGCACCAAAACTATAGGAAAACACTGTTCTGACGACAAGGAAAATAGCTGTAACTTTGAAACAACCCATCCAAATTTTATGTTCTCATAGAAGGTTCCAAAATAGGTCCTAAACATAATTTAAGCTTTTCACACCATGAAACCATCAAATGCAAATATTATAAAGAAAACAATAGCAAACAGGTATAGAAATTAGGAAATGTTTTTGGTTGATGCAAGATTGCCAAAGACCCAAGATGCTCCTACATAACATGGTTACCTTCATGTTCCACTATTTACAACATTGATGCACCTAGAATGTTATATCCTAAAAATTATATTCAATCTAGAGAGGCCTTTAAGAAAGTCCTTTGTGATAGTGTTCAAGGTGTTAATCTCCCATGTGGTATCACTCATCTTGTTCATTTAAATGTCAAACCCTTAGCTCAACAAGCTCAAGATTTAGGATTCACTCCTCCTATCACTAGTGTGGAATCTTCTTATATTCCTTTACCCAACATTCCTACTTACACTCCTCCTTTAGTGGCTACATATCTTTCATGTCTTCCTATGAGTTTTCCTCCGATTGTGTCTCCCATTCTTGTCGCTTCCTACACTTTTCCTAGTGTTCCTGATCTTCCTAATCCTAATCCTATCCTTCCTAATCTAGTTCATAATTTTCCTAATTCTAATCCTATCCTTCCTAATCTGATTCCTAATATTCATATTCCTAGTTCTCCATCTTCTATTCCTAGTTCTTCCCACACTTATGATGAGGCTCAAACTATGGTTCATGATGCAGATGTGCAATAATTTATGGATTTACCTTCCCCCTCTTATCTGATCCATGATGATATTAAAGGGAAAAGAAAAAAGACTTATTCTAAAACTACTATTCCACCTGACACAAAATCTTCTCATGAACATTTTAAACAATCTCCTCCTACAAAACTTTACATGATATGTACACTATAATATAAAATATGATAGCTAAACCAAGTTATATGGGTTTAGGGCTTGGTGTTAATGAACACGGTATTAAATATCTGGTTTTTCTATCCCCTAAACAAGATATGCATGCTCTAGGTTTTGTGTCATCTCAAGTTAAGGTGGTTGATTCCAATAATCATCCTCCTCTTCATGACCTTCTCCCAACACCTTCGCTAAATACTCCTCAAGGTGTGGCTACAAAGGTGTATGTTCAATTAATGGATTCTAAGAAATAAATCTTTAAAACTATGGTGAAAGATGCTCTCTCCAAGTACAAATATCCTCTTCATTATAGTAATACGCATTTACTTGTTGATTGTGTGTATTTCAAGATATATGTTAGGGAAAGATCTACTTTAGGAATGATATCTCACTCTCATGCGGTATTACAATTTCTTCATAATTTTACCCCTCATTATTCTATAATGTAGATCTTTTCTCCTCTTGTCTCTTTACTAGGGAACAAGAGGTATTCCTCCCATTTCTTTAGAATCCATTATGCTCTTAGTATGCATTCTACTTTGAGCGTAATTGGTTATTCTTTCTTTCCTATTGTTTTGTATTATGATCATAATCATCCATAGTTCTTAATTATTATTCCATATATCTTCTTTTTTTTTGCAAACCTGTATCCCTAGCTTTTATCCCTAGGGTAAAGGTTTTCCTTCTTTCTCTCTCGATCTAGGGATCTACTTTCCTCAGCTTAGTGGCATTTTTTTATTTTGCAACATTATTTCATTATACTAACTGATGTTTTGGCTATGGATATCCTTTTATGTAAGACATTGTTGTCCTAGGTCATCACCTCTTTTTTATTTTCAAAATTATGTTCTTTATAAATTATTTCCCTTTCTTTAAGGTTAGAGTTTGATTCCTTTATTCCATGATTCCTCTTCCTCTTGATCACAGGGGTCTTGATGATTGAATCTTGGGTCCTTCTCTATTTTTCTTTGAAATATGATATTTTATCTAGAGCACTCCTTTATGATAGGGGTCTTGTTGATAAGATCTATTTCTCTTCGAGGATCCTTTTTCCATAAGTGGCATATCCTTTTCATGATTATCTATGTTCTTTGATGTAAGGGTCACTACTCTTCCCTAAGAATATAGTGTACATTGTTGTTAATCGGATATCTCCATACTTTTTGAAGTAGGTATCCTCTTTCACTTGATTATATTGTCTACTAAGTAGCCATGATAAGGAGGGGGGCATATATAGGGCCTCCCTTGTACTTTATTTTTTCAATTTTCAATATGCTAAATCCTCCAAAGGTAATGCACATAATTTTCTAAATCATGAAGAGACACGCATTTTCAATTTTTAAATATGCTAAATCCTAAAGAGATGCATTTTTAAGTTCAACATGCTAAATCCATGGAGGGTAACACACATAAGTTTCTAAATCCTGAAGGGACACGCATTTTATATTTCATAGTGATACAAGAATGTGGATCTATGGGTATTCCAAAAGCCATAAGAAGAAACATTACATCTACAAGGCATAGGTTTTGGGTAAACTATTAGGTTTGGCTACCTTTTGGGCTCTCCCTCTTTGGTGATTCATGGTAAGGTGGGCATCTTACTGGGTGAGGTAATCTCTCTCTTTCTTTTCTCCATTTTCTCTTTCATGCTAGTAGGACTAGATCACGAAGCTATGTTATTTAAAGTGTTTCTCTTGTCTTTCTTATTTAATCATTTATGCTTTTATGATATCTTTCCAAATATGATATTTGTATAGGAAGCATTTCTTAGCAAGGTTTCCTTTACTAATTGATTTGGGTTTGTTTTAGTACTAGTCCCCCTTTTTGTGTCTTTTAGCTTTATCTTTGTTTTTCTTTGTTTTCCCACCCTAATGTGTGTATGTTGAGTTAGAATCCTTGGCTTGGGGGCTTATATCCTCAACTAAGTGATATTCTACCTCATTGCAATCCACTCGCATATTTCTTCTCCTTTACCAAGAGTTTGAATTGAATCCATACTCTTCCTAAAGTGGGGGCTAAATGTAGTATCATAAAATAGAAGCACTTCCATTTAGGACTAGTTTAGCCCTCTAAGTAGGTGGTTTGGGGTCATGTCAAACAGCTTGGATAGGTCCTTGGCTTGCTACTCACTTTTTCCACTATTTTTCCCTATTTTCTCCATATTTTTAGCCTATTTATGGCACATGGCACTATGAATTTGTGGATCTTGACCTTAGGGTCAAGGTCGACCTCGACCCTAACCCAAGGTCCAAATTTTAGATTCAGAGGGTTTCCAGATATTGGGTCTTGAAAAGTTTTATTTCCCACTTCCAAGTTGGTTGTTCTGCAGTTCAAAATGGTAAACTCTTAAATTACATTTAATCTAGGTCTATTTCTAGGGGTATGGGACAAGTGGGAATTTATTTCTCATATGTTGACCTCTCTATGAATTTGTGCCCTAGATCACTATAAAAGGAAGCCTTCTCCTCTCATTTTCTCCATCAAGAGATAATGAAATCAAGCACTCTCAAGAAAATTCAAGCAAGAAAATCAAGTGAGTAAGCATTCAATACTCATCTATTCAAGCATTCAAGTTCTCCATTGAAGATCAAGGATTCAAGCATTCAATCCTTTGAAGGTATTTGGTTCAAGAATTCAAGATTCATCATTCAAACCCTAGATCTATCCATCATAGCAGTGTGATCTTCCTTCAAGATCCATTGTTTATCTTCAAGATCCATTCATTCTTCCTACAAGGTGGATTTCAATCATACAATCATGGAGGTTTTGATTAAAATTTATGATTTTTAGTGTTGAGTCCAAGCTTTCATATCAACATACTTGTTTATATTTCAAATACAATTTCATATCTATTGAATATCATAGCTTCATTGTTAGATCTACGTCTACTACTTGCTACCATTCTTAATTTAAATTATATTTCAAGGTTTTTTCCAAAACTGGGGTTTGACCAAGGAAAACCCCTCATCCAAAAAACAAAACCATTTTTTTTACAAGAGCAAGTGCAGAATAGTGAGTTACATAATAGATCTAAGTACTCTTTTTAGAAAAAATTTGGGATCCACAAACAGAATTTTTGTTAGAGCAGTGTAGGTCTAGGTCAATATTTCCATGTTGGTCAAGGTTGATCTTTCTTAGAAAAGAAAAAGATTTTTTGGGTTTTGTAGATCTCATAGTTTTAGTTGAAAATTGCAAAAATAAATAGTTTTTGAGACTATTTGACAGGGTTTTCAGTAGATTCTTTGTCAGAGCTAAGTACCTTTTATTTCTTCATTTCAATATTAGCATTTCCAAATTTATATTCCATCCCCTTAGAATTCATATGTATGTATAAAATATGGGTTTAGGGTCTCTTTCATGTGCATTATTATAAACCCTATTCATCCATATTTTACATCTTACAGTAATACACTTATTTTTATATTTGACTTGACAAATGCATATTTTAATTTTCTTCATATTTCAGTTATTGTTTTGGGAATTTTTATTATCTTTCAAATAGATATTAGTTACTCCAACATTTCATTATACCCTCCCAAATTACTTGACATTCCTAAGGAAAGTAGTAATATACTTTCATGCAATGCATCCTAGCGTAAAATCAACTCCACCATTGCATTTAAAAGGCTTAAGAGATAATATGTGAAGATTTTTTTTTTTAATTCTTTGGGAGGCCTCCATTAAAGGTTGTAGAACATATCATAGGGAGTATATGAATCCATATAAGTATACTAATGTACAATCCTTATACCATAATAAATCCATGTCCTTATGCTATCATTCCTCATCTTTTATTTAGAAACTAATTTTATCTACCAAATTGAAGATATATCTAGAGAATATTTCTTTCATCTGCTAGTTAATTCATTTTGCACACTTTTAAAGAATTTTGGGTACACTGATACAATAAGATAGGATAGATAATGGGATTAGGTCTTTAAAAGAAAAAAGAAAAATACCCCTATATAGGAGCATGCATATAAATTCCAAATGGGAATTTATTTTGGTAATATGCTAATATAAAGTTCCTATCTAATTTATGTTCCTTAAAGGGGCATATTGAATATCCATTGTGTTTTTTTATACCCATTGTATTTTATAATGTTCCATGGGGGGTTTTTATTTTAGAGAAGTGTTATTTTTCTTTTTGGAGCTCTTTTTAGTTTCTTGTACACCATATTAGATCTAATGAGTTACATTATACATTATCTTAAACATTTGTATGTCATAATTTATTCAATGATCTTGTACCTCACCCTTGTTAAAATTATAGAGGATACTATCACATCGTTGTGCTCACTCTTTTATGGTTTCAATTTGAAATGAAGTAGCCTTCTACATTTTTAGTTAGTCACAATATTTATGATTTTGCTACGAATGTAGAGTATCATATATATTTTAAATTGTGTATAATAGGTAACATACATCATGTTTCTATGCTTTTTGATAAGAGAACCAATTATTGAGCACATCAATTATCATTTATTTATTTTTTCATTTATTATTTACTTGTAATGTTAACCACTAATAGATTTTAGATTTCTTCTAAGAAAATATACAATACCTATTTTCTAAAGCCACATCAAGAAAACAACCAATTATATTGTGATACATAAGGTAAATTGTAGGTAATGCATTCTAACTTTAAAAAATAATAATTGATAACTCAACAAAGACATAACTCATGTGCCTACATCCTTGGTGCCCATAAACCCAAACAATACATTTAAAAACTTAACTTATATATAAATATGTAATGACAACTAGGTACATAAAATTAAAACATGAAAATTTGATGTCTTCTCCCACACTAAAAGAAAGTTTTGATAGAATAAAATATGAAGGGTTTAATGAAAAATATAGGAAAAAATAATAAGTAATAAAAAGAAATACCAACATAATATAGTTGTTACTATTCATATCGATGATAAATAATCATTAGTAATACACATGTGGCTAAATAACCAACTAAAATGTAATCTATATAAAGATAATTTAGATCATATAGAAACAAGTAATGACCAAGAAATGAGACATCACGTGGACCTTACATATGAGTAACTAAGACTTAGCCTCTCTCCATACAAGAAAACCAAATAGGATCAACATGACACAATAGAAAAACCATAGTCATTACCAAAACATCAGTAAGGTTCGTATAATAGTAAATCTTAAACCTATATATAATCATCAACTTATAAAATGTAGAAAACATGAGTAATATTCTAAAACCACCAAATATTTATCACAACACATGATAATAAATGGTTTTTGTATTAATCTCTTTTACAATCCACACATTAATTTAGAATAATCTTCTCAAAATGATCAAACAAACACATTAAAAAATATCAATTTCAAAAGGGCAATCCTATCACAAGAAAAAATTAACTTTATTCTACATTAGTGTATGTAAAATCTTATTTTTCTAAGAAAACAAGAATCCAAAAATTCAACATATTCTTTAGTGTAAAGCATATTCTATTGATATGTTATCCATCAATATATTGTAACCATCCATCTTTCCTTAAATTAAGATGACAATATACCTAAAAAATTAATTTACGTACCTTTCAAGTCTACATAATCCTAGCATGAAATTGTTAATGCTTTCCTCTTTTCACATCTTCCTATATGGTTAGCACACCAATTTTTACAATAATAGGAAAATATATCCCCATTTCATCAACTTTCAAACATGATATGACTTAAATTTGTTCCCCAAGAATGTCAAGAATATTGTTGGCAAGTTGTCTATACTAAAGTATGTGACTAGATATAGTGTTGTCATTATGGCAACAAAGTCATATAGTAGTTTGGAGTCAGTGCACTAAGTGGAAAGATTAGAAATCGGTTAAGTATTGAAGACTTGATAGTATACAAAGCACCAGAGACTCAGAGCATCAGCGCACATGTGTATGGATGAATTAAGGTATGCAGCCTAGAAGTTAAGCTTGTTAGACTATACTTATGCTTAGTCTAGGAGCGTATAAGTAGATATGAAAAGATGTGAAAGTTATAGTCAGTTGAAGTTGCACAGCCAGTGTGTGCTAGCAATGAACAGAGCATGGAGCCGACAGTGACTATTTTGGTTTGTGATTATAATGTAATGTTGTAGTGGCTATGCGCCTATTGTATTTAGGTTTTTGACTTATATACATGTATAATTGTAATCACGCTTAAGCCAATTCACTTGGAAGCATTGTCTGTAATTAGTTATAGGGCCGACCTAATTGTTTTGTTTGTATAAGCGTATAAATATAAGATGTGCCCATTGTAATTAGCATGAAGTTGTAAGAGAGAGTTATGAAAAGTAGAGAAAAGGTATGAAAAGTTAGCATATGATGTATTAGAGCTTTTCTAGAGGTCAAAGCATGAGTGCACTAAAGGAACTAATCTAACAAGCAGTGTCATAGTGACAATTCACCCAGCAGATATAGTGTGTATCTAATAGCAGAAGGTTGTAGCCTTCATCATTTGAGTAGTGACCTCTAAGATAGTGAGTCCACTCCCCTAACATGGATCATTGTAAAAGACTCCTAATAGGGTTTGACCCTTAACAAGGTCTACTATACTAAAATCATTATAAAGCTACTCTTAACAAGGTAAAGGATCTTCTAGCAAGGATCACAAAACACTAGTGCAGAATATTAGTGGGTGTCAATTCCCACTAGGGTTTTTACCTATTTAGGTTTCCCCGTAACCATATTAGTTTCATGTGTTATTCTTATGTTTCATGTTTTATGTGAATTTTTAATTCAATACTTAAGCATTTAAGTTAAGCATAAAGATTAAAGAGAAAAGTTAAAGTTTAGTGAACAGTGATTCACCCCGCCCCCTCTCAATGTTCCCATTCCTAAAAATCGGTATCAGAGCTCTGGTCCTCAACATAGAAGTTTAACCACTTGAGGAGATCATGGACAAAGTAGATATGAAACATTTGAAGAAGAATCTTGAAGTGGCTCTTGAAGACCTAGACATTTCAAAAAGAGAAATTGAAGAACTAAAAGAAAAAGTCAGTGATGCTTAATTAGTTATCAAAAGACTAAGAAAGGATTTGAAAGGACACTCTAACAATGATCTTGAAGACAAAATCAAGAAGTTAAATGAAGAAAATGCATCCCTTTTAAGTTATCTTGAAGAGTTTGATGACAAACTAATGAACAATCAAGATGTCTACAATGAACAAGTCAAGGAGAACCTACAACTCAATGAAGAACTAAGAGAAGCTAACTTGGAAATCTTGGAGCTAAGGAATATCAAGGAAAGCTTGGAATCTGAATTGAAAGAAGTAAAGAATCATATTGAAAAATTGCACACCAATTCCTATTTGATAGAATCTCAGTTGTATGCAAGAAGAGCCAAGGGAGACACTAGCTATATTGGATACAATGAAGCACAAAACCAGATTGACAGTATGCGAGCTAGAAAAGACACACAAAAGGACACTACCAATACTAAGAAGACTAAAGATTGAACAAAAGACAATGGTAAACCTCCTAAGAATGAGCAGAAGCCTGGAGTATGCACTTGTTTTGCATGTAACAAGCCTAGACATATTGCAAGAAACTATACAGAGGTAAGATCTTTCAATGGTTATTGTTATTCATGCAATAGATTTGATCATAAAGTAGCAAATTGCAAGACTAGCAAGAAAAATAGGATTTAGCATGATCAAAGAAATTAGAATCAAACAAATATAAGAAGCTCTTAGAATGTTACATGTTAGATATGTAGCTATAATGGTCATATAGTAAAACAATGTAAAATGGTGACTCATGTCAATGCACTGAGGAATAATAGACCTCCAGTGATTTTTCACACATGTAACAAGGTTGGACATATCTCAAAGTTTTGTAGGTCAAGGGTGCAAGGTTAGGAAATCCCTAAAAAGGCCAAAGAACCAGTACTGGATCCCAAAGGAGAAGTCAATTTTGTGAAAGCCTCAGATGATGCAAGCATGATTTGGTCAGAAGGAAAGAAGGATAAGGTTGATGGGAATGTACTGGATGCATCCCCAGTGGATGCACCCTCTACATTTGCATGAATGGCCCTCAGGGTCATAGGGGGAGCTAATTTAGCTATAGACCCCTGCGTGGTTGGTATACTCATCCTCAGAGTATAATCCTCTGGACTTAAGGTTTTGAAGTATATAGGAACCCTTGTGCAAGAGTACACATGCTAATTGTTAGTAGAGCTAAAGTTTGAAATTTTGAAGTGACACCCTAGTTTACGCAAGTTGCATTAATGGTAGAATTATTACTTTAAGTACATAGGAAGTTGTTTTTTCACTCATTGTATTCATATTCAAAGCAATTGGAGAGTAGATTGAGCCTTGGAAGTTGTTGAGAAGATTTGGAGATCAAACTATTAATATTTGCAATGCATTTGACTAGTTGCAAGAAACCCTAGCTCATTGCGCTAATTCAAAAGCTGTCAAAACATCTCAGAGATCAATTGGAAAGCATCTATCAAGTAAGTCATGGCCACTCCTATTGTTTATGATGTCGCTAAGAAGAAGAGATATGTTTTCAAGAGGCACCCATTCAAATCAACCCTAGATGATTTAGACAGAGCATTCTCTCGCACACCGATGAGCGTCATGCATGTAGAAGACATAAGGGCTTACATCAATTATAAGAAAGAACCTGTTGGACTAGATAGGTTAAGGGTGCACATGGAAAAAATTTTGAAATCATACAAAATGTTCATAGATGAATACACCAAATGGAACAATCACCCCATTGTTGAATATGCCACAGGATATGAGTTCTATGAGGAAGAATGGATAAAAATCTTATTGAGAAGAATCCATGATGATTTATTTTGGATTGGAGATGTACCAGTAAGAATCATAGGAGACTTTATTCATAAGATGAAAGGTCTCTCTAAGACAGGCACCATCCTTCCAGTGGGTAAGGATGTCAGAAAAATGGTGGAGCAAGTGTGTAAGTCAAGGAACAATAAGAGTGGCATGACTATTGAGCTGATTGAGCAAGAAAACATCAAATTGATGTCAATGATACTTGGTTATAGATTTCATCACACTAGCAGAGTGAATAGTGTGTCTGCAGGCACTATTCTAGCAGCTATTAGACTAGTACAAGAAGATGGAGAGTTCAACTTGTGTGAGATCTTGCACGCACAATTGATAGACAACATCAAGGCCATCAAACATGACAAGACCAAGATATTCAGGTTTGGGTCCCTAATCATCTATATGTACCTTCATATAGTTGGTAAAGTGTCAGACTTGTATCTAGACAAGTCCATTCCAACCATGCCACAGATATCAAACAAGGCATGCACTAAAAGTACCTTAAGAGATTATATAACCTTGGAATTAAAGACCTCTAGAGCAAGGATGCAGATGAAGTATAGGATTCCTGAGAGTATTGTTGAGAAGTATAAAGATACAATATGCTTCATGGTGGAAATTGATACTACTTGTATGGAAGCCATTGAGCCTAGAGCTAAGTGGATTCATCCACTTGAGTATGAGGTTGAGGATCAAGTTCTTGAAGCTTATGCATAGGTATTGCTATTAGCCCCTAAAGATGATAATGAACCTAGGTGGAAAACCTATGAAGAGAAAACTATAGAAGTTGATGCTAAGTTGAATAGTGCTGCAACAAAAAGAAAGGTTGCAAAAGTCACATCAGAGATCCTAAGAATACATGGTGTATCACAAGCAGACCTTGACAAGGAAAGGGAAAAGAAGATTGCTCTAGAATTGAAGAGCACAATAGTAGAAGAACATAAAGATCCTAAGATGAGCAAAATAAAAGTTGAGAAAGATGTCATTCACAAGGGTAAAGAAGACAATACTCCTTCTACACCCATAGAAATCAGTGATCCTATTAGTCCACCAAAGTATCTGCCTATAGCTAAGAGGAAGAAAGAAGCCATCACTAGTCATCCATCCTCACATGCTACAAGGAGAAAGAGAAACACTCAAGCACCTCCTAAGGTAGGATTCAGACCTAGCCTTAAAGTTTTACAAACAAGAATTGTTGATGAGGGAAGAATTGATCAAGTAGAGAAACACTATGAATCATACAGTGAGATTGATAAATCAGAAATTCATAATATGATTATCAAACATATGATCAAGTTCAAGAAGACAGTCCTTGAATTGAAAACTTCTATTCTTGATAAAGTTTGGAATATTTTAGAACACCTAAAAAGACAAGCAAATGAAGAGGATCTTAGGATAAGAGAAAAAGTGTTACAAGATACTCTACTAGTATGTTCCAAAGGATAAGAAGCACTGATATTGAATTTGGGGAGGCCGCACTTGAGAAAAAAGATGAGAACTCTTCATATCATGAACAAAGACTATGAGCTAATAATGAAGGAAATAGATAAAGCATTTGAAAAGGTGTTGTTAGAACAACAGATCAAACCACCTACTGTGCCCATCACTCATGCACCCATTAAGGAAGATAAAGTGGTGGAGCCCACGAATGAACCAATATCAGGTCCTCAAGACTCAGTGCCTATAGATAAAACCCAAACAGAGGCAGACCAATCTGCACCCATGAAAAAGTCACACAAACACATCACTATCATTATAGATAATGTGGAAATGGCCATGGTAGCTACTGATAAAGATTTAGATAAGTTTGAGGAAGCATTTGTTAGTACTAAGGAAGTAGAAATTCTATGCAGTAGTACACCTCCCACTCAGCAAGAAGAAGTAATCATAGAAGATATATCTGATAAGAAAGAGGAAGAAAAGGTAGAAAAGAAAGATGAAGATACTTCTATTGATTTAGTCAAGGTAAAGTAGGAAGTGATGGACAGAACTCCCATCACTCCCTCCTCAGCATTGTTGTCAAGTTTGTCACCTGACACAAGCAGTTTGGACTCCTGGAAGGAAGAAGACCTGATTAAGTTCAGTGTCCTAGCAATGGAGAAGGATAAGGAGAAGCAAGTAATGATGAATCCCCTCCTGATGGAATTAGTAAATATTTTGAACAGTTTTCTACCAAAAGATAAGAAAGTGGTAAAGGTACATTTGGTTGATGATGTGAGCTCAGTCATCTCACAATTCAAAGTCAATTTCTCAAGCCTAGAAGAATCTGCAGTCATAGTAGCAGAGGAGAAGTACCTAAAAAAGAGACTCAATGAGCTAATGAGTAATTTTGCACTAGACTTAAACTCTCTTAAGTCTAGTCAAGCGTCCTTGAAGGAATTTACAAATCAAGGAAGGAAAATCATTGCAGAATCCATGAATCAAGATAAGATATATGATGCCCATCTTAAGAAGATTAAAGATGTAGAGGCAATGATTGAAAAGGTAAAGAATTTGGTGCTAGACACATCTACTGATGTGAACATGTGTAGCAATGTCTAGCAAGGTCAACTAGACATAATTGAGAAGGTAGAGAAAGAAATGGAGAAGATAAGGTCCAGACAAACTCAATTAAGGAATGCTCTTGCGCCTTC
>BSBK01009115.1:250000-332500 GCA_027943335.1 Chamaecyparis obtusa
CACAAGATGTATAAGACAGAGGTGTCAAAAATGAATAAAGAGAACTTCTCTACATGGAAAAGAAGAATGAGGCTACACATATCTAGAATTTGAGAATCTTTTTATGAATGAATGCTAAATGTTTGGTAGCCATTCTGTAGCATTTTTTGTTGCATTCATCACTATGATTGTTATTGATGTTGACACAGTGACCTTCTGGAGACTTGTAGAGAAGCAGACAGAGTTTTGATTAGCGCACATGAGATATTGTAGTTGGAGCTATGTGATGTTGATGATATGTTATTTTTTATATCATATGTCTATGGTTAAGAGCACAAACAATAATTCATTTAGTCATGGAAGATATGAGCATTTTGGTAGAAGTATTATTCAGGCAGTGTTCCTAAATAGCGATTTGTGAAAATTGGATGATATCTCCTAATCGAGATGGAATCTAGTTTTGCATAGTTAAAGGGAAGTTAGAGACACATTGATAGTGATGTGGATGATAGCACATACTTTGAGGTCACGTGAGTGAAAATTTATTGTGTTTGGTAGCTGATAGTTCTGTGTAATTTTGGTGTAGCATGTGGAAAATTTTATTTTGTAATTGTGTGTTGACTTATTTGTAATTATTTGAGTGTGGTATAAAGGAAGGAATGTATTTCCTTATTGATATGATGGTGATAGCAGTTGTATGTGATGTTGTATGTATGAAGTGAAGAAAAGAGCTTAGTATGAAAGCGAATATGTGAAGGAAGACATGCGAAGTACAGAGATCTGAAATTGAGATCTGATGTAACAGTGAGTGCGGTTTGGCATAGTTAGAGAAAAGGTAACATATTATTCTATTGAGTAATGAAAAGATTATTTAGATGTGTGTTCATTGATCTTACCCTGAAGCTCTTTGGGCAGTGGGTCCTTCTGTCTTCCATAACTCTTAACAGGGTTAGAATCTTTTAACAAGGACTCAAAATCTCCTAATAGGGATTCATATGTATTGAATGTATTTCATAAGACTCCTAACAGAGACCATCCTCTCACAAGGAATATTCAAATTAGTGCATCTTTTGTGGGCATCATTCCCACCGAGGTTTACTCTTTGATCAAGAGGTTCCCTAGTCAACATATATTGTGTCATTGTGTTATTGTGCATGAATATCTTTCTATGGTTGGTAGTTATATTTCTTATATGGTTTAATACTATTGAAGATGATAAAAGTTATAATTATCTGATAAATAATTCACCCCCTCCCCCTCTTAGTTATCTTGGTGGACTTTACTTTCTAACAATTGGTATCAGAGCGGCAGGTCCTTGAAGAAGAAGTTTAATAGCTTAAGGAGATCCATGGAAAATTTTAGGAAAGAAACCCCTAAATTTGATGAAGTAAATTTTGACAGTTGGAAAGAGAAGATGAAGACACGCCTACTATTTTTAGGACTAGGTTATTGGTTTATTAAAAAGAATGATAAAACTATCATTAAAGAAGAAAATCTTGAGACATGTTCTAATGATGAGAGAGATCTATTCATGTGTAACATACTTGCAAGAGAAGCACTTTTGACAGCCCTTTTGGAGAATGAGTATAGTCAAGTAAAATGTTTGGAAAAATCTCATGAAATTTGGAAAGCTTTACACTCTACTTTTGAAGGTGATGAACATCCAAAAAGAGTTAGATAACATAATTGGATATGTGCACTTGAAGATATAAGAATGATGGAAGATGAATCTATTAGAAGTTGTATTGGTAGAATGTCAGAAATTGTTGCAGGGATAAAATCTTGTGGAGGAAAAAAGATAGAGAATGAAGTGATATGGAAAATTTTGAGGACATTGACCCTTGTATTTAGGTAGACAACACAAATGATTGAACAAGTTATACCTTGTACTACTAACTTTACAAGAGAGACTCTTCTTGGAAGATTAGAAGCAGCAGAAATGAACCTGAGATTATCAGGAGACTTACCTAGAATGGAGACAACATTTAGTGCCCTTAGTGTTTTCCCTACCTTATCAAGAAGTATTAGTGTGAGCAGAGATTATGCTGGCAGTAGCAGATCTAGAAATGAAGAAGACAAGAAGATTAAAGAAGGCATTGCCTTGCTTGTGAAAAGAAAACTAGACAGTAAGAAAATATTTAAATGTTGGACTTGTCAAGAATATGGTCATTTTGCATCTAAATGTCCTAAGAGAGTTAAAAAGTACAGAAATAATTTCAAACCTAGAAGATCTAAGGAATGTTATGATGCTAATGATGAAGATCTTGAAGCTAGTATTGAAAGAACCTTAAGTGAAAGTGATACTGAGAATAATGATGACATAGGATTTGTAGCTATTAAAGAAGAAAGTCCTAAAACTGATGTTAAGGAAGAAAATGCCTTATTCTCTCAAGTTAAAAAGAAATCTGATTGGATTATAGATAGTGGTTGTTCACATCATATGACTGGAGATAAGAAAACGTTCATAAAGTTTAATGAATATGATGGAGGAGTTGTTAGAGTTGGAAACAATGCACCTTGTTTGATTAAAGGTATAGGATCTATTACTCTTGATGGAAAGACTAATACTGATGATGTTTACTCTATGGATGGATTGAAACATAATCTTTTGAGTGTTGGACAGTTAGTTGATAAGGGATATCAAGTTTGGTTTATTGAGAAAACTTGTGTGATAAAGGATAAAGATGGAAATCTGATTGGAACTGGATCTAGAACCAAAGGTAATGTATTTCAGTTGAATCCTACTGAGATGACATGTTTGATTACTAAGATTGATGACAGTTGGTTATGGCATAGAATTTTTTCTCATATAAACTTTGATAACATTGTGAACGTAAGTACTATACTTGCAGTAAGGGATTTGCCGAAAAATATGAAGCCTACTAACATGATTTTCAAGGAATGTGTGATGGGAAAGAAGAAGAGAAGTTCATTCCCTAGTAAGAGGTTTACATCTACAGAGAAGTTGGAGATTGTTCATATAGATTTGAGCGGTCCTACCAAGACTAGAGGATTCTATGGAGAAAGGTATTTTATGATTCTTGTTGATGATTTTACAAGAATGATGTGGATTTCATTTCTTAAAGAAAAATTTAAAGCATTTGATAAGTTTAAGATTGTTAAGAATAAAGTTGAGAATGGATCTGGAATGAAGATTAAATGTTTGAGATTTGATAGAGGTGGAGAAATTACTTCTAGAGAGTTTAAAACCTTTTGTGAAGAAAATGGCATTAAGAGATAGTTTTCAGCCCCTAGAATAGCTGAACAAAATGGCATTGCAGAAAGAAAAAATAGATTAGTAACTGAAGTAGCAAGATCTATGTTATTTGAGAATGATTTGGTGAAGATATTCTGGAGAGAAGTAGTGAACACAATAGTGTACACAATGAACAGAGTACAAATTAGAGCAGACACAGACAAGACACCTTATGAATTATGGTTTGGACATGCACCCTCAGTTAAGTATTTTAAAATTTTCAGAAGAAAATGTTATATAAAGAGAGATGATGATATTGGAAACTTTGATCCTAGAAGTGATGAAGGTATATTTCTTGGATATTCTTTGAAAATAAAAGCCTATAGATGTTACAATAAAAGAACAAAGACTATTGTTGAAAGCACAAATGTAAAAGTTGATGAAAATTTCAAAATTCAAGAAAGAATGCTTGATTATGAATCTGATGAAGAAGCTCATCCTAAGCCTAACACTGAAACTACTGAGTTATTCTATGAGACTAATAGTGAATTGTTGATTGAAAGTCATGATAAATAAACCAAAGAGGAATCTAGAGAAGAATCTATAGTTGAAGCAAGATCTAAGACTATGACACCAAACATGTATCTATCAAGACATCATCCTATTGAACAAGTTATTAGAAGTTTGGACAGAGGAGTTCTGACTCAGAATAAGGTACATTTATGTTTGATTTCTAAAATTGAACCTAAGACTACTAATGAAGCTTGTAAAGATGAAAGTTGGACTAATGCTATGAAAGAAGAAATAGATCAGATTGAAAAGAATAAGACATGGGAATTGGTCCCTAGACCTAAAGATAAGAATGTAATTGGAACTAAATGGGTATTCAGAAACAAGATGAATGAACAAGGAAAAGTAGCAAGAAACAAATCAAGATTGGTATGTAAAAGATACTCACTGCAAGAAGGAATTGACTATGAAGAAACCTTTTCACCTATTGCAAGAATTAAAGAAGTAAGAATGTTTTTGGCTTATGCAGCTTACAAGAAATTCAAGGTATATCAGATGGATATGAAGTCAACATTTTTGAATGGAGAATTGGAAGAAGAAGTCTACATTGAGTAGCCTGAAGGTTTTCCTTTGACTCAAGAAGGAGACATGGTATGTAAACTAAAGAAAGCCTTATATGGACTTAAACAAGCACCTAGAACTTGGTATGCAAGACTGGATAAGTATTTGTTAAAATTGGGATTTACTAAAGGAACAACTGGTAGTAATCTATACACAAAAGAAATTGAAAATGGTTTGTTGGTTATAGTTATCTTTGTTGATGACATTATCTTTGGAGGTGAAGATGAAGCTAGTGACAAATTTACTGATGAAATGAAGACTGAATTTGAAATGAGTATGATTGGTGAGATGAAATATTTTTTGAGATTACAGATAACATAAAACAATGATGGTATCTTTGTAAGTCAGACAAATTATTTGAATGATTTTTTGAAAAGATTTGGAATGGACAATTGTAAACCAGTTGGAACACCTATGGTGACTAGACATAAACTATCTAGCACAGATGAAACACTAGCAGTGGAATAGAAGAAATATAGATCCATGATTGGAGGATTGCAGTACTTGACACACACAAGACTAGATAGCACATTTAGTTGGAATTGTGGCAAGATTTCAAGATGAACCTAGAGAATCACATTATGCAGTAGTAAAGAGGATACTAAGATATTTAAGAGGCACATTGGATTATGGATTATGGTATGAAAAATTTGATGATTTTACCCTATATGCATATACAGATGCTTATTGGGGAGGCAATGTTGATGATAAGAAAAGAACCAATGGTGGAGCATTTTTCCTTGGAGGAAGATTGGTTTCCTGGCTAAGAAAGAAGTAGAATTGTATCTCACAAAGCATAGTAGAAGCAGAATATGTAGCAATATCAAACAATTGTAACCAAATAATTTGGATGAAGCAAATGCTGAAGGATATTGGAATTAAGTTTGTTGAACTTGTTGTCATACATTGTGACAACACCAGCACAGTCAGTATGTCTAAGAATCCTGTATTACATTCTAAGACAAATCATATAGAGATTAAGTATCATTGTGTGTGTGAAAATTGTACCTGATCTGTAGACACAACACTCAGTAAAACATTAGAGGTTAGTGATAATCAAAATCGTGCAAAATTGAAAGCTATCTAACCAAGCGATTTACTGCCTTCTAATACGTGCGAGATTAATGTTCTCAGATTGTAATCGAGATCAATGACCTAGACGACACCTAAACGAAGGATTTGAATGCAATTCTAGATATGGAATAAATGCAATTAATCTATATTTTTTATATTTTATGATGCAATAATAATTGTAAAAACTGATATGAAATCTATGCTAAATGAAATTGATATGCTATGAATGCTATTGAAAATTGATATGCTATGAATCTAACAATGATATGAAATATGAATGCAAAAATAAGATTGATCTCACAAAGATGTCGATTCGCAAGAGCTTTGATTCTTCAATTCCAATTCTCCAGCGTGATTGTGCAAAATATGAGATGATTTGTGAAGAGCTGAGCCTTTAATTTATAGAAATCCAGGGCTTTGGAGGTGCATGAATAAAAGCCATAAATCACTCAAATTAACTCATCTTGATTTTTGAGTTATCTGATCATAAAAGATAGTTAATTCTCAAAATCATGCAAAAATAGCTTTTTAACTCAAATTAGAGTTTAGATCAGCTTTTTGAACTCCAAAAGGATGTTGAGTTCCAAAAAGTCAATAACTTGCATTGATTTTCTGATTTGGAGTTTAACTGTTTCTTTTGAATATGCATAATAATTAAGAATTAAATAAATAAATAAAGTGATTTATCCTCAACTCAACTAATTTTTGAAATAAAATAATTAATTTATGGGTTAATTAACTATTTTATCAAACTTTTACTAAAAATTATATTATTAAATAATGACAACATGTTTTAATTAATTAAATAAGAATTTAATCAATTAAAGATAGGAATTTTGATTTATTGTCAAAATTAAATAATACAATTAATAATAGATAGAATTAAATTTAATTACATAATTAAGTGGCAAATACTAAATCTAATTAATTAAATATGAAAATATTCAATTAATCAAATTTTTAGGATAAATGTGATTTATCGCCAAATAATCATTAAATTAAAGATAATTAAGATAATTAGGAATATTACTAGGAATATTCCCTGATGCAAAATTTAAGATAATCAATTATGATTCGATGATGTTTAGATGTGCCTTAGGTTAGGACTTTGATGTCGATTTTGTTCGAATTGAAGATGTAGGAGATTAATGAACTTATAGCCCATTTTTGGGGTATTACATTTTGCCCCTCTTTGAATTACTGTGCGAAGCGCAGTGGTTCAAAGATAGTCTGTGTTTGATAAAGATATGAAATTGATTCAAAAGATAAACCGATCTCAAGATAGAAACCGATTTGAAAGATATTGAGATAGGAGTTGATTGATATTGAATTGATATGGAGATAATAGGTCTTGAATGACCAAAGATAATGTTCATTGTAGCAGTAAATGAACCTATGATTGCAAAAAAGTGTCAAAATGCCTGATTCTGAACCTTAGGATTGATAAGAAGTGAGTGACCCGTTCTAGACTCGATTGTCTTAGCAGAACTAGCAGGTATCACATCCAAATCCTTTAGTTGCCGAAGAACCAAGGAAATAACACTATGATCTGATGGTTGCAAAAATTGATACAGATTACAAGATTAAGAGAATACCAGATTGATATGGATTGATGAATCTGATATGCCCCAAGTGATGATAGATTTGCCCCGAGCGATGAGGACTTTTGATGAATCAGTAACTAGACATGATTGTTGTCTTGATTACTGATGAAAGATATTGATAGATTTGATCGATAGAATTTGATTTACAGACTTTGAATGATGTGCAATACCATGCCCCCTTCGGGATTAAAATTGAAATCTGACAAGAAAAGTCAGCGTTATAGTTTAGAAGCATGTTAATTGATTTGAGAAGTGGTTATACACGTCCGAGAATGCATTCTGCATCGTTGGAAGGTCCTGGAGACCGAATTTGACTAGGTTTGACCATGAGTTGACCATGGTTGACCAAGTTGGAATTTTGATAGTTTGATGTAAGATAATCAGTTAAGTTGAATACTAGATTTCTGTGATGATTGAAGGTCGAATATACAAGTAGTTAATAATATGAATGATCTCAGATGTGAATTTTGATCCCAAAAAAGGATTCTACTTGCTCTTTCATTGGAGGAACCTTCGTGTGAGATTCAGCTCTTGTTAGACTTGAAGATGCGATTTGAAAAATCATTTAAGCATTGAAGTTCGTTTAATCATTGTGAGATCATGTAAACATGCAAAATGCAATGAGACATGCAAAATGAAATGCAACCTAAGACCTAGGACCTAGTCACTGATCATGTGTCGATTTGTTATCATCATTGAACTTTTAGGTAACCGGATAAATCAATACAATGCCCACTAGCCATGAAACCATAGACATATGAATATCGATTTGTATGTGCAAGAATCAATACAACACCCACTAGACAACAACCATGGATATATGAATATTGACATTATTTTCAAAATGTTGGATTAAATATAAGCATCAAGGCACAAATGCCAGGATGACCTGAATATCATGTCCATTTTGATATAGCAATTTGTACAAGCATCAAAACATAAACGTCGTGATGACCTGAATACGCCTTGCATTGCAAACACATCAAACAGTCAAGAGATCATTCTAAATCCAATGTGAATTACCCGTAGTGACCCTTTATCGTTCACATCCTTAGGCAAGATTGCGTTCCACAGTAGGAGAAAGAACTTACTCAAAAAGACAATAGTTAGATCAAACTTCCTTGAATTTTTCGGGTATCAATGGTCGAGGTACGCATGGTCATCCAATTCGAGATAGAGGCTCTTACAGTCGGACACCATTTCAATCCAAAATTTCCAAAGCTGTTAGATTTTCACATACAAGCAGAAGACAAAGAAAAGATTATGCCCCCAGTCATCACTCTCTAAATCCTGTAAAGGACATCATTGAAGAGCTCTAAGGGACACAATATGCAAAAATCTCAATGCGAATCAGTAAGCATACAAGGAGATAAAAGCATGAAAAGCACAGATTGTTTTCAGTTGAGTTTTGATGTTTGATTGTTGTTGATGCAAAATCCTTTCTGGAGACGAGACTGACTGACTGACTCAACTTGAAGCTTCAAAGGACTCTGAGTGGATATGACACGTCTAAGATACATGGGAGACCATAGGATATGACATTGATTGCCCCCAAGTGTGAACATTGATAGGATGCAAACGCTTGAGCTGGTTGGTGTACAGGCCGACTTATTGAAAACTGGAAATGCAGGAACAAACCGGGAGATATGTACAAACTAAAGCAAGACTGAAAGCTGGGAAAGACCAAGATTGTGCTGATAGATGGAGCATTTTGGAACAAGTGGTGCCCGTTTGCCGAGTTTTCACCATCTTGGTAGAGATTCTATTTTTGCTACCAAGGTGCCTGTTTCCAGGTTTTCACCAAGGCACTTTTTTTTTTCTTTTTTCATTTTTTTTTTTTTTGTATTTTTTTTTTTCAATTTTTTTGTATTTTTCATTTTTTCAATTTTTTTGTGAATCATCAAGGTGCCTATTGCTAGGTTTTCACCAAGATGTTCATTTTTTCAGGACTTTTTCTGATTTTTAAGATTTTTTTCAGGACATTTACCAAGCACTGAATGCCTTAGGCGTAGAATTTCTTCAGATGGAGAACGTTGATTGGTTCTCGGAGCTGTTCTCCTTCAGTCGTTGAGAGTTGATAGGCACCAGAGCCAAAAGTAGCAGTGATTACAAAGGGACCCAGCCAGTTGGGTTCGAACTTCCCCTTGCGTTCTCGATGTGATTGATTTTTAGGATTTTCTCTCAACACTAGATCGCCAACCTAAAATTCTCTATGTCTGACTTTCTTGTTGTAGCCTCTAGACATTCTTTTCTGATACACTCTGAGATGATCATACACTGCTTGTCTGCGCTCATCTAGTAGTTCAAGTTCTTGTAACCTCGACACTCTGTAGTCTTCATCAGTGACAAGTCCATTCATTTTGATTCTGAGTGATGGGATTTCAACCTCAATAGGCAATACTGCTTCAGACCCATAAACTAAAGCGAAAGGTGTAGCCCCTGTAGGCGTTCTAATACTAGTTCTGTATGCCCAGAGAGCTGGATTGATCATCAGATGCCAGTCTCTTCCTGTTTTATTCACTGTTCTGTGCAAGATCTTCAGGAGATTTTTGTTTGAAGCCTCAGCTTGTCCGTTCCCTTGAGGATAGTAGATAGATGACCAATGTTGAGTAATTTTGAACTTGGCACATAAGTCATCTAGGTCCTTGTTTTTGAATTGTCCCCCGTTATCTGTGATTATAGAGTGAGGGATCCCATATCTGCAAATGATGTAATTCAGGATGAACATAGAGATCTGTTTCCCCGTTGCTTGTGTTAGAGGAACTGCTTCTACCCATTTTGTAAAATAATCTATAGCTATGATTATATGGGTATGTCCATTAGAAGAGTGCGGATGGATAGCACCTATGAGATCAAATGCCCATTGTTGAAAAGGCCATTGTGTAGTAAAAGGAATCAGATCTCTCCCTGGAGCATGAATCAAGTTGCCATGTACTTGACACTGTTGACAGTTTTTAGCAAATTTAATAGCTTCTTTTTCCATTTCAGGCCAATAATACCCAGCCCTAATAAGTTTTCGAGCTAACGTTAACCCGTTCGAGTGTGACCCACATATACCCTCGTGGACTTCCTCTAATGCACGTTGAGACTCTTCTCGTTCTAAACATCTAAGCAGTGTACCATCTAGACCTCGTTTGTACAGATCATTACCAATGATGACATATCGGGATGCGGATCGGATAAGGTTTCATTTCTCAAAACGGTTAAAGGACTCAGGGATGATTTGGTCGTGGAGATAGGAGAACAAATTTTTGTAGCGAGATGAGTCATAACTTCCAACAGTGCAGATCATGCGGGTTTCAGGGGAGTCATATGCAGGATAGGATAGGGCTTCCACCAGGAACTCGTAGCGTAGTTCATGTTCAGGCTGTTGTAAAAGAGTAGATAATGTTGCCATTGCATCAGCAGCCTTATTCTCCATTCTGGGTATTTGCTCAAATGTGATAGAGATGAAGTATTTCTTTAGATCATCGACCATTCTCTTGTAAGGAATGAGCTTTTCATCTTTGGTTTGGTACACATCATTGACCTGGTGGATGACTAGTTGTGAGTCTCCATGAATGTGCATCTCTGTAACTCTCCACTGTATTGCCATTTTCATACCATTGAGAAGTGCCTCATATTCAGCAATATTGTTTGTGCAAGGAAACTTTAATCTGAATGCTTTGGGTATCGAGTATCCTTGAGGAGTAATGAACAATATGCCTGCGCTGGATCCATTCTGTGTGTAGGAGCCATCAAAGAATAATCGCCATGCTCTAGAAGAGAGGTGCATGATAGAGGAATCGGGAAATTCCATTTGCATGGGTGTATCATCAAACAGTGGTGCTTCAGCTAATTGATCAGCAATGACCTGTCCTTTGATAGCTTTTCTTTCAACATATTCAATGTCAAATTCGCTCAAGAGCATGACCCATTTAGCTAGTCTACCTGTGAGGGAAGCTTTGCTTAGGAGATATTTCAGTGGATCAATTTTAGCTACCAAATGAGTAGTATGAGCTAACATGTAGTGTCTCAATTTCTGTGATGCAAAGATCACAGCGAGACAAGCCTTCTCTATCATTGAGTAGTTCTTCTCATAGGCCACTAAAGTTCGGCTGATATAGTAGATGGCTCTTTCTTTCTTGTTCTCATCATGCTGTGCTAGCAATGCCCCCAGTGATGTATCTGTTGCAGAGACATATAATATTAATGGCTTCCCATGAATAGGAGGCATCAATATAGGTGGATTTGATAGATACTTCTTGATATGTTTAAAGTTGTTCTCGCATTCTTCATTCCATGCAAAGGTCACACCTTTATGTAATGTTTTTGTAAAAGGCTGTGAGATGTCCGCTAGCTGTGATATGAATCTTCTGATAGATTGAACTCTGCCTTGCAACGTCCTCATTTGACTGATATTTGTGGGAGGTTGCATCTCTATTATAGCCTTGACCTTAGCTGGATCAACTTCAATGCCTTTCTTGGAGACGATGTATCCTAGGAGCTTTCCAGAAGTGACTCCAAAAGCACACTTTTTAGGATTTAGTCGAAGACTAAATTTTTCCATTCTGTCGAGGATCATGCTCAAGTCTGTTAGATGTTCAGTTCTAATCATGGATTTTGCCAAGGTATCATCTACGTAATCCTCCATTGTTCTATGCATCATATCATGAAAAATAGATGTCATTGCTCTTTGATATGTAGCTCCAGCATTTTTGAGTCTGAATGGCATAACATTCCAACAGAAAGTTCCCCACACACAGGTGAAAGCTGTTTTCTCTTGATCTTCTGGAGCAATTTTGATTTGGTTGTATCCAGAAAAACCATCCATAAGGGAATACATTTCATAGCCCACAGTCATGTCCACTATCATATCAATGTTAGGCAGTGGAAAATCATCCTTAGGGCATGCTCTGTTCACGTCTCTAAAGTCTGTGCATACTCTGATTGAACCATCTGGTTTGGAAATAGGTACAATGTTGGAAATCCACTCAGCATAGTCTATGACACGGATGAATCCAGCTTTTAGGAGTTTTTCTAGTTCTGCTTTGACTAAGAGTGCAACATGAGGATGCATCTTTCTCAATTTTTGTTTGATTGGTTTTACTCTGGGAGCAATGGATAGATGGTGCATAATGAGATTGGGATCCAATCCTGGCATATCTGAATATTTCCATGCAAAGTTGATCTTTTTCTCTGATAAGAAGGTAGTGAAGTTTTGTTTCTCTTCGTCTGATAGAGATTGTGCTACATGTACCAATTGTGGTTCCTCTGTTGTACCCAAATTGATGGATTGAGTTGGCTCAATCAGAACTGGAGATCTATCCTATAAATGACTTGGAAGGACATCAAATATCTCATCCTTAGGTGCCTCAGAGAGGTTTTCACCTTCAGATATGTCTTTTCTTTTTACTTTTGCCGGTTCTGAGACTACCACAAAGTGGTTTGCACCCTCAGAACTCTTTTTCTTTTTCTTTTTACTCTTGTTTTTCTGACTAAGATATTTGATGTCCGACTCGGTCATGCTGACACTCGGTTCACTGATGGAAGTACTCATAGGCTCAACTACATTGAGGTAGCAGGCAAGGGCATAGTCATTTGGTAAGGTATACATACCATGGTTTGGGTTGGTGGAAGTTTGGTCGATAAGATCAGGGCGTTGGATAGTCAAAGTGGGAAAGGCTTGGGATATGGTGTTCACGGATGTGGATATGTCATCATTGGTCCTAACCTGACGCTCAAGTTCAAAGGTGATATTACAGCTCAGAATGTTCAATTCTTGAATAGGCTCAACATCATCATAGGAGTCCTCTTCAGCCATAGGTGGATCAGACATGTTAAGTTCATTGTTTCGCTCTAGACCTACGTTGGGTTGAGAGACATATTGGTGAATAACATCAATAGATTTCTCTGTTATAAGCTCATCTTCTTCTGGAATGGCACCCCATTCATAATCATTTGACTCATCTTCTGATTCAGAATCTCTAGGAAATCTTAGAAAGTGCGTGAAATCAGGATGAATACCCCAAGAAGGATTACCCTCAGTCTCTGACTTGAATTCATATTCATGGGAATCAGTGTCAGAATAACTACCCCCTACTTCTCAATTAGTTTGATTGCCTTCGAGATTGGCTGGTTCTTGTGGTACAACCATCTCTTGTACTACAGTAGGTTCTTGTGTTTCTACTACATTAATTCTTCTGATAGGATCATCTGTATCATCAAGAAGATCTTTGATCTCTTTAGGCAATTTTTCATAGGGGATAAGCTCAGAGCTATCTGAATCATCATCAGAGGGTTCTATTTCTTCTTTCTTAAGAAGGGGTTCTCCTGGTGCAATTTGTTCTATGACATGAGAACAACCACCTTTGAGATGATAGGGTTTCTTCTAAAACCCTATGCCACCAGTATCTTTTTTGGCTCGACCAATATGTGAAATGGGGGTCACAAGACCCTTTCCCCTAATTCCTAGAGGTCCTTGACCAGAATATCCCATCTTGGCTATCAATTTGTTTCCTGGACCATATGAATTAGAAGGGACTGTAGGTGCTATAGATTCACTAGGTTGAACAATTTTAGATTCAGAATCCTCTTTATATAGCCATGCCAGCACAGCTTCATCCTCTTCAAATTCTTGTTTAGATACTTGCTCCACCACAAAATGTCTTTTGTATGCTTCCATAGGTTCCTTAGGTTCTGATTTAGACTGCTTCAAGGATTGGCCATATGACTTAGGTGATATTGGGAGAGATGTCAGAGACAAGACTGGCTCTATAGTGTATTCTCTCATCCCATTTTCTTTGATATTGATCTCTTTAGCAATGTCATCCATCTTAGATGTGGAAGCCACATTTTGTTGCTTGATGGAAGATTCTCTGTTATTGGGAACAAGTTTATCGGCACTTTCCTTCAATGTATTGCAAGTTGTACTCAGATCAGCTGGGATAGTAACCTCCACTCCTTCATAGGGAAATTTCAAGCATTGATGGTATGTTGAAGGAATAGCCTACATTTCATGTATCCAGGGTCTCCCTAGAAGGATATTGTAAGCCAATGGTAGATCGAGCACCTGACATGTGGTATCTTTGATGACTGGACCCACCCAGATGGGCAAGACAATGGTGCCTTTAGAAGCTCTTTCTTGTTCATCATAGGCTTTTATGGTGATCTTCTTTCGAGGATCAATAGCCATTTCTGAGAATCCCAACTGTGTGATTAAGTTGTAAGAACAAATGTTGAGGCCTGCGCCCCCATCTATCAACACACGTTTGACTCGACGGTTCTGGATCAAGACTTCTATGTGCAAGGGCTGATTATGTGGGTGACTTAGGGAGTTGTCATCCTCTTCTGAAAAGGAGATATATTGCGGAGATGTTAGATGACCAACCATAGTTTGGAACCTGTGTAGATCTAGATCATCAGGAACATTAGAGCTGAGTAAAGCTTTGTCTAGGATATCTCGGTGAGCTGGAGAGATTCGAAGTAACTCAAACATAGAGATTTTGGCATTGGTATGCTGGAGTTGTTGTACGATGTTGTAAGATGTAGGTCTGGTATCCTTTGGATTGGAAGATTTCAAGGCAACCTTCTGTTTAGAAGCAGATGTGAGATTGAAAGGTATCTTAGGGACATCAAATGAATTTGGTGTTTGTCCTTTCAGATGCGTCTGAGCTTGTGATCTGGTAACTGCATTAGCTGAGGAATGATTTCTATCTCTTCGTACAATCGTGATGACATTACAGCTCTCAGAGAGGCATGGTTCCACCATATTGATGACAACATCATTTCCAGGGTAGGCATAGTTGACTTTTGCCCCCATGTTAGGCTGAGAAGTGGAAACTCCCTTGCCATGTTGTGGAAAAGGTTCTATAAATGCTGTGTGATCATTATTGCTGGTAGGATTATTGATTGTGATGTCCCCTTGATCTATCAAGTCTTGAATGGTATGCTTCAAATGGAAGCATCCATTAGTTCTGTGGCCTTTAGTTCGATGGAAAGCACAAAATTCATTATCTTTCCACCAACATGGTTTTGGATCCGGATCAGGTTTTCGGATTGGTGGTAAAGAGATCATGTTATCAGCTATCAGGGTCCTCAGAGCAGATTCCAAAGATTCTCCCAGGGGAGTAAACTTTCGTTTATTATCCCATCATTTGAATGGCTTCTTTGGAGATGGTTCAGCAGATTTTTGCTCTGAAGCTTCAATGGCTTTGGTGGCAAGGGTGAGATTGTAGGCCGGTGCCTTTGATGGGGTGTGGATAGTGTCAACAACACCGTCAGAGACGATACCTTTGTTTCTATTCCAGGTCTTGTTTTTATCTTTTGAGCTAGATCCCGATTCAGACTTGTCCTTTTGAAGTGTGATTTCTCCTTTCTTGACAAGTACTTTCTCAATCTTGATTGCATTATCCACCATTTTATCAAAAGATACATGATCTTGCATTTGCAATGGATAGTTGAGCTCTGGAACAAGGTTATTGATAAAGATTTCAAGTTTCTCCATTTCGGGAATTGGTCTAGCATATAAAGAAAACTTCTTTCACCACCTCTTGAGAAAAGTTAGGAATGATTCCCCTAGATATTGCTTGAGGTTACAGATATCGATCATGGTAATCGGATGTTGAATATTGTAGGAATATTGTTGATAAAACAATTTAATCAATTCCTCAAAAGTTTTGATCGTAGAAGGTAATCTTGAAAACCACTGAATGGATGCTCCTCCCAAGGATCTAGGAAAAAGACGCATTAGATAAGTCGGTTCATGCATGAATTCCATGGATTGTGTACAGAACTCTCTGACATGATCTTGAGGATCAGAGTGTCCATCATATTTGTCATACTTTGGTATCTCCACTCTTTTTGAGAATGGAGGCATATACAAGTCTTTGTCAAAAGGGAAAGGACAAAGGGCCTCCATGGAGAATTCCTTGGGTTCCTTCTCTTTCTCAATTTTATTCATTTTGACCTGCATAGCGTGCAGCTGGTTCATTATGGCCGTCATCGGAGTTTCTTCCTCATGCGTGATGATATCTTCGACATTGAAGTGAGGAGGAAGTTTAGCTCCTTCTTGGGCTAATTGCAAAAAGTATGCCTCTCTATCCATTTTCAAGAAATGCCTCATCATTCTTTTGAATTCATCGTCATTCTGACACCGATGGATTTCAGAGGGTGTAGGGTCTTGGTCGGCATTATGTTGAGAGTGGTGTCCCTGGGATCCTCCTCCTAGAGAACCATGGTTTGTCCCTGCTTGAGACATGGTAGGAGTTTTTGGGCTCCCTGGAATAGATTGAGGAAGAGTTTTTTGATTACCTCTGTGAGTTGATAGAGGAGGTCTGTAACCAATTTTCAATCGAAAGTTACCGAGACCGTCGTCTTCGTAGATACCTGACTTGATGAGTTGTTCAAGAGTTGGACCCGGGGTATTGGTCAAAAGTAAGTTTTGAGATGTTTCTTCTGATTTCTTGTGTGAAGAAGCTCTGGTCTCCACCATTAACTTTGAATGAAACAGAAGAAAAGGATGAAGACAACTGAAGAACAATTTGATTTGAGAAAATTGGATGACGCAACCTTGTCAAGATTATGATAGTTTTGAAGATCTGATGAGATGTGGGTGAAGGAAACTGTGCCCTGGATGCATGGGATAGATCGCCCAAAAGATAGCGGACACGAGTTCTCAACACTTAGTTTGTTTTTGAAGATTGATTGATTGAAGATTGATAGTTATGACAAGGTTTTGACACGAGATAAAAAGGACTCAAATTGATCAAACAGAAGACTAGATCGGATTCAAAAGATCAAACTCAGAAAATGGTAGAATGCTCAATAGCTACTGCTCTGTTCCTGACACAATGATATTTTTGACAGATTCTGGAACTAGGCTGGAAACATTGGATATCTTGCAATTTGACAATTTCTGACAACTTTCTCAAATTTTTCCAAACGACACTCTGCAGACTCGTACGACACTGGGTAGTCTATGAAATGACAGTTGCTAAACTCATACGATAGTTGGGTAATACTGAAATGACACTTGACAAAACTCGTACGACTTTTGACTTCTTGAAATGACTTTTGACTCCAGAAAGAACTTTACGTCAATTTTTGCAAAATTTAAGATTTTCAGTTTTGGATTGTTTGCAAATTGTACTATCCAGATTTTGAAGGTTATACCAGATTTGATCATTTTTAATAGCCAAGTAGATAAATAAGCACGCAGAACAGCAAGCAAGTGATTCCAAGAACGTCTGAAAACAATGAACAAGGGCAAAAGCAACCTTGCGCATGAACAATCAAGTGACCAAATTGTGCTAATCCCTGAGAGTACTAATTGTGTATGTTCTGAAAAGTTTTGCAATAACACACATATACCTGAGAATGAAAAATTGGCCTCTCTAAGGTTTTTAGTAATGGTTTGACTCTGCAACTTTTATGATTCAAAGGGGTGAACTCCAATCCCGGCGCACCAGGGTTTTGACACAGTCCGAGAACTTAATCTTCAAGAGCTGCTAGGGAGATCTGACAACCCAACAATGAACCATACCCGTGGAGATTTCTTCCACAAGGACATTTATATAGCGGTTGTCACTACCATGGCAAAAATGGCTATTACCGCTTGAGGTTCCGTCAATGCAGTTTGCCCTGTGAAGGGATTGTCCGCTACGGTTAACCCTCTCTAAAGATGACTCACAATAGTATACCACAAGGGGACTTGGCTCCAGATTCAAGGTTTTGACACCTCTTCACTTTTAACCCAAACAAAGCAAGCAGATTAATCCGACACGCTAAGACAAAGTTTTGTTCCACCAAGGTCTGTGATATCAACTCCACATGATCTATCAACCTCTCCGGGGAGAGAATGTATCAATCAATAAGAGAAGATGCACTAACCAATTTTGATTCACCAAAGCTTGTGATATCAACCCCACATGACCTATCAACCTCTCCGGAGAGAGAATGTGTCGATCAATAAGAGAAGACTCACTAACTAAGTTGAATGTGAAACGCACTAAGTATCCTCCCTACCTACAAGGATTCTATCGTCAAGAAGGATTTTGCTAGGAATCCAATCTCTCAAGAATCACAAATAGTGTTCATAGGGCCTAATTACTATGTGAGCATAGATGTATGTTCCGAAAGCAAATCTACCAAAAGCATCCAAAAAGTAGAAAGAGGAACACTTAACGTTTAAAGCGAATATGAGATGAGTCCCCAAGGTGGAACACTTAACACCTCACACAAGCTAAAAATGAGTCCACAACTTAGAAAACAAGGGAGTTCCTAAAAGCACAAAAGGGTTGCCAAGTGGAACATTTAACGCTTCTGTCCTGTTGACCCCTCCCCTTTATGGCGCTGAGATTGCAACCACGGGGCGGAAATGAGGGGCCGGCGGATTAGCGAGTCCAATAACCCAAGATAGCAATCAAGATCAATCACAAGTATTCTAAGACTACTTAATGAATCCTTAAGGGTTCACAACCTAGTATCAATTATGCAAGTGTGTAGAAATAGATCAAAAGCATGAAAAGATGCACACAAACTTGACACATAAGAGATTTATTTTAAGTCCCAAATCAAAATATTATTAGATGAAGGAGAATACCTGGGATCCTTGCAATGTGCTTAGTAGATTTTACTTGATTTTTAGCAATTTTTGTTGAGCTTTTCCATGCAAGCAAGTGACGAACTCTCCAACAAGCAAACAAGCAAACAAGATATGCAAAATATATTCAACTTATGAAAACCATAGGGTTAGCTCTAAAAATCAATTATTATCAGTAATAATAACCAGCAATCAACCCAAATGACAACTCATATCATTCATTGAACCATGTAAAAAAAAATAAGTGCATACCCATCACAAAACTTTATTTTTTTTTTTGCATTTGACCTAGTCAACAAGATCTAATTTTTTTGATATGATTTTGGCCACAAAAATAGAAATTCAGAATAGAGACCCCTACTAAAAAATATAGAGCTTTCCAAAAATGCAAAAATTTTAGAAAAACCTCTTCATTTGTGCCCTAGAGACCCATTTTATCAAAACAGACCAGTTTTTGTAAATTGACTATTTAAGCTATGATATCATGTCCAAATTTAAAACACAAAGAATGGACCCCCTGTATAATTTAAATAAATTTCTGAAAATATAAAAATTTTCAAAAAATATGCTAATTTGCGTCAGATATTAATTTTTTCCGGAATTTTAAGAAAAAATTATTAAAAATTCAAAACATATTAGAAAATTCTAAATTTTTTACTGTAGCTTCCATGACATGTCACCAACCTGCAAAAAAAATTTCAGATCAAAATTCCAAGCCGTTTGGGAGATAAAATTAAATCTTTGAAACTTTGGGGTTTTAGCTCCCAAAAAAATCAAAACCAGCATGCAAAGGTGGGTTGCCCCACGGTGGGTGCCAGAAATGTGTGTGTGAAAATTGTACCTGATCTGTAGACACAACACTCAGTAAAACATTAGAGGTTAGTGATAATCAAAATCGTGCAAAATTGAAAGCTATCTAACCAAGCGATTTACTGCCTTCTAATAGGTGCGAGATTAATGTTCTCAGATTGTAATCGAGATCAGTGACCTAGATGACACCTAAACGAAGGATTTGAATGCAATTCTAGATATGGAATAAATGCAATTAATCTATATTTTTTATATTTTATGATGCAATAATAATTGTAAAAACTGATATGAAATCTATGCTAAATGAAATTGATATGCTATGAATGCTATTGAAAATTGATATGCTATGAATCTAACAATGATATGAAATATGAATGCAAAAATAAGATTGATCTCACAAAGATGTCGATTCGCAAGAGCTTTGATTCTTCAATTCCAATTCTCCAGCGTGATTGTGCAAAATATGAGATGATTTGTGAAGAGCTGAGCCTTTAATTTATAGAAATCTAGGGCTTTGGAGGTGCATGAATAAAAGCCATAAATCACTCAAATTAACTCATCTTGATTTTTGAGTTATCTGATCATAAAAGATAGTTAATTCTCAAAATCATGCAAAAATAGCTTTTTAACTCAAATTAGAGTTTAGATCAGCTTTTTGAACTCCAAAAGGATGTTGAGTTCCAAAAAGTCAATAACTTGCATTGATTTTCTGATTTGGAGTTTAACTGTTTCTTTTGAATATGCATAATAATTAAGAATTAAATAAATAAATAAAGTGATTTATCCTCAACTCAACTAATTTTTGAAATAAAATAATTAATTTATGGGTTAATTAACTATTTTATCAAACTTTTACTAAAAATTATATTATTAAATAATGACAACATGTTTTAATTAATTAAATAAGAATTTAATCAATTAAAGATAGGAATTTTGATTTATTGTCAAAATTAAATAATACAATTAATAATAGATAGAATTAAATTTAATTACATAATTAAGTGGCAAATACTAAATCTAATTAATTAAATATGAAAATATTCAATTAATCAAATTTTTAGGATAAATGTGATTTATCGCCAAATAATCATTAAATTAAAGATAATTAAAATAATTAGGAATATTACTAGGAATATTCCCTGATGCAAAATTTAAGATAATCAATTATGATTCGATGATGTTTAGATGTGCCTTAGGTTAGGACTTTGATGTCGATTTTGTTCGAATTGAAGATGTAGGAGATTAATGAACTTATAGCCCATTTTTGGGGTATTACAATCATGTTGTAAGAGAGAAAGTTGTTGAGAAAGAAGTTAGACTTGATTACATAAGTACAAAGGAGCAGATAGTAGATATATTCACAAAGCCTTTGCCTAAGGATACATTTGAGTATCTGAGAGGTATGCTTGGGGTTATGCCCCATCCTACTTTTGAGAAGTGATGCAGTTGGTTGCATCCATCCAGTGGTATATGAGCCTTATCTTTCTTCTGGACTGGATGTTGGTACTTCCTTTATGGGGGAGTATGTGTATCTAAGCTGAGTCATGAGGACTCTAGTGAATGTATTTTCTGAATAGTGTCTTTTGACATTGAATTGTTGTTGACATAGTGATGAAATTTATGTCATTAATGTCAATGGGGGAGAAGTGTTCATGAAAAACTAAGAATTGATATGTCAATGGGGATAGCAAAGCAAGATTTGATTGATGAAGAGGACTTGAAAATATTTTTCTAGACCAGCAGTGTTGTAGTATTGGATTTTTGGAACATTAGATGTTTTTCATCTATGTTGCCATCAATGCCAATATGGGAGATTGTTAGGAATGAATGCTAAATTTTTGGCAGCCATTTTGTAGCAGTCATTGTTGCATTCATGACTATGATTGTCATTGATGTCAACACAATGACCTTCTGGAGACTTGCAAAGAAGCAGACAAATTTTTGATTAGTGCACATGGGATATTGTAGTTGGAGCTATGCGATGTTGAGCATATGTTATTTTTTATATCATATGTCTATGGTTAAGAGTGCAGATAGTAATTCATTTATTCATGGAAGATATGAGCATTTTGGTAGAAATAGTATTCAAGCAGTGTTCCTAAATAGCAGTTTGTGAAAATTAGATGATATCTCCTAATCGGGATGGAATCTAGTTTTGTGTAGTTAAAGGGAAGTTAGTGACACATTAATAGTGATGTGGATGATAGCATAGACTTCGAGGTCACATGAGTGAAGATTTATTGTGTTTGGTAACTAACAGTTTTGTGTAATTTTGGTGTAGCATGTGGAAACTTTTATTTTGTAATTGTGTGTTGACTCATTTGTAATTATTTGAGTGTGGTATAAAGGAAGGAATGTCTTTCCTTATTGATATGATGGTGATAGAAGTTGTATGTGATGTTGTATGCATGAAGTGAAGAAAAGAGCTTAGTATGAAAGCGAATATGTGAAGGAAGACATGCGAAGTACAAAAATCTAAAATTGAGATCTGATGTAATAGTGAGTGCAGTTTGGCACAGTCAAAGAAGAGGTAACACATTATTTTATTGAGTAATGCAAAGATTATTTGGACAGTATGTTCAGTGATCTTACCCTAAAGCTGTTTGGGTAGTGGGTCCTTCTGTCTTCCATAACTCTTAACAGGGTTAGAATCTTTTAATAGGGATTCAAAATCTCCTAACAGGGATTTATATGTACTGAATGTATTTCATAAGACTCCTAACAAATTCTATCCTTTCACAAGGAATATTCATATTAGTGCATCTTTTGTGGGCATCATTCCCACCGGGGTTTACTCTTTGATCAAGAGGTTCCCTAATCAACATATCTTGTGTCATTGTGTTATTGTGTATGAATATCTTTCTATGGTTGGTAGTTATATTTCTTATATGGTTTAATGTTGTTGAAGATGATAAAAGTTATAATTATCTAATAATTGATTCACCCCCCCCCCCCCCCTCTCAGTTATCTTGGTGTACTTTACTTTCTAACAAATCTACAATATTTTAACTCGACAATGCTTACATACAACTGACTATTAGACCTTTGACTATTGATCAATTGAGATATAGACATGAACATAATATGGAAATAATAGAGATTGTTTCTTCCTTATCAGATGTTAAACTTGAAGATATCAAGACATGTACTTCAGCTAGAGCAATGTAGGAAAAACTTGCACTAGTTCACAAAGGGGATGTAAATGTGATGAGAGCAAGAGTTGATACTCTTAGATGAAAGTTTGATGATATAAAAATGAAAGAAGGAGAAAACATTTAATAGTAAAGTAATAGAATTAAGGAGATTGTCAATTCTATCTGAGGAGTAGGAGGTATTATTGATGAAGACATTATTATGAGTAAACTTCTTAGAACCTTGATGCCTTTCTATGCTATTAGAATCTCTACAATCCATTATATGAGATCAGCACTGGGTAATGTTCTTACACTTGATAGCTTAATCAGTAAATTGACTACTTTTGAGTTGAATAACTATGATAACAGTATTGTTTTGACTGTTGAATTTGCATTTATGTCATCCTTGAAAATTGGTAAATTTAGCAATAAACATATGATAAGAAATGAAATTGGTAGTGATAGTGATGAAGATGAACTTGATGAGATTGAAGAATTAATAGCTCAGAGACTGCAAAAAGGTAAGGAAAGATATGAAGGGAAATTACCTTTTGTATACTTTAACTACAAAGATATTGGTCACATTGCAACTAGGTTTCCTAAATGAAAAGATAATAATAAAGACAAAGATAATGAAAGATCTAGTGATAGAAAGTCTGACAAAAGTGCTAATCGAGATCACATAGCTAATCAACAACATGATAGAAGAGGCAACTGAGACTACAAAGATAAAGGCAAGAAAACATATTACCTTGTTGAAGATGATGAAGATAACACTGACACTGACACTGATGAGGAGATTGAGGTGGTATTCGTAGCTTTGAAAGAAGATTCAAAAGAAGAGGAAAGGTATGTAGAAACAACACTTATTTATAAAGTTAGCAAAAATGATACTTGGATTATTGATAGTGGTTGTACACATCATATGACTAGTGATGAAGACAAATTTGAATACCTTGAGCATTATAATGGAGGATCTGTTAAAAAGGGAAATGATACACCTTATCTAGTAAAAGGAAAAGGATCTAACTTGTTGAACAATAAGAATAGATGTGAGAATGCATATTGGGTGAAGGGACGTAATTATAACTTGCTAAGTGTAGCATGAATGAATAACTCATGTCACTGAGTTTCATTTGAAAGTAGAAAGCTGAAAATCTATTATGAGACTAGAAAGTTGGTTGATACTGGTGAACAATCTAAAGGTAATCTATTTTGTCTTGATAAAGTTGAAACTTCTTATTTTTTGGCTAGAAATGAAGATGTGTGGTTGTGGCACAAAAGGTTATGTCATTTGAATTTTGACAACATGGTTAAGATTAGTAAGAAAATAAAATTTAAAGGCTTACCAAGCTTATCTAAACCTGAACATGTCATTTGAAAGCAATTTCAAATGGGGAAAATGTCAAAATATAGTTTCAAGAGCAATAACTATTAATCTAAAGCAATTTTGGAGTTGGTTCACATAGACTTGTGTGGTCCTATGAGAACTTAGAATTATTATGGTGAGAGATACTTTATTTTATTTTTTGATGACTACTCTAGGATGATGACTGTTATGTTTTTGAAAGACAAATATGAATCATTCAAAATGTTTAAATGGTATAAATCTGAATAATGTTAAAATGGAATCACTACTATTCAAATGTAATGTATGGGGGAAATATTAGATCCACTCCTAAATCCAAATTCCCAAAGGAGAGATCCAATTTGATCAACCAAAAGGTTAATGCACAATCGAATCAATATATGGAGAACATGAAAGAGAGAGAAAACCTTATATTTCCCTATGGAGAATTATGCTTGAAATTTGAAATAACTGAAATACAAGTACTAACCTCAAAATAGGGAAAATTTAGAAAATGTCAATTTTTTATGTCTATGTATACTTTCAGGCAATTCTACAACCTGTTTCAGACTGGAAATGTCAAGATGAAGAAAACCCAGAAATCTTTTATCTTTTTGATAGCAGGTAGTCTTTGACCCTCATAAAAGGTCAAAGGCTACATTCTTTATTTGAAGGTTGATTCTAACTTTTTTTGCAGATCTCAGAAGTTTTCCAAAAAGGGTATCCAAATCTGATCTCAAATTTGAAATTTTGTACCTGTACCTACAAGAAAAAGGGGGTTTTGTTGTTTGTATGGGGGGTTTGCCTTGGTCAAACCCCAATTTAGGAATTAACCTTGAAATTGAATTGAAATGTAGTGTGCATAAACAAGACAAATGAAACAATTCACCTCGCTTATGTTAAAGTCCTTGCAGAGGATTCAAATCCTCAAATCCACAAGTAGGAATGCTCCAATGGATGTAGAATGAATGTAGGATGTTTCAAATCAATGGCATTTGATCTTCAACTCCAATCTTGAATTGATCTTTTCATATGAGGAGGCTTGGATGAATGTAGAAGGATGGATCTTCAAGGGGGCTCTAAAGAGATTGAAGCCTTCAATGGCTAAGAATGGATCTCCTTGATGGATTAATGCTTGAACACTTGAATTATTGAAAGCTTTCTTGAATACTTGAATTCACTTGCTTGCACTTGAGAGCTTGATCATGAAAGTGCTTGATTGTGGATGTGAAAATGAGGGAGGAAGGCCTCCTTTTATAGTGAACTAGGGTATAAACCTCTAGAGAAGGCTGACATTGGAGAATTAAATCCCAATTAACCTTAACCCCTAGAAATAGACCCATATTAAATGTAATTTAAGGATTTACCATTCCAAAACCTGGAATGGTCGACCCACAGGTGGAAAAAAGAATCTATTTGAAACCTGATGCCCGAAAATTAGAAAAACTTGAAATTTGAACTGGGGGTCAGGGACAAGGTCGACTCTACCCTAGGTCAAGGTCAAGGTCGACCCTGACCTAGGTCAGGGTCAAGGTCAACTTTGACCCTCAAGGTCAAAATCCTCAAAACCCTAGCCCAGAATGCGAGGAAATGCAGATATGAAGTGAAAATCAGGTGTAGAGGAAAGCAGAACAGGGGGAAAAGCCAAATATGTGTAAAGACCTAATAAAGGCACTTAACATGACCCTAGACCACTTACTCAAAGGGCTAAATGCTCTTATCATGGAAGTGCTTCCATTTTAAGATGATACATTAAGCCCCCACTTTAGCAAGAGTATGGACTTGATGCAAACTCTTGGTAAAGCAGATCAAAATGAAAAGATAATCTTATCATAATCCAAGGGACAAAGAGAAACCTCAAGCCCCTATGGAATCAAGTCTTCATTGACTCCCAAATCACAATAAGAGAGACATCTCTAGAGAGAGAAATAGGGTGTGATTACCTCACCCAATGAGAACTTATGTCCCATTGTGAACCACACAAGGAAATGAAACAATTAGAAAGATGGAATTGAACCACCTAGTGAATGTGGCTACTCATTAGTCAACCCATCAAGGATTCACCCTTAGGAATATTCTATTCCATAAGAATAAAACCAAACATAAAAAATAAAAGAGATCCATTCTTAAGGACACCTCCGACCTTAAGGGATCAAAATATATGTATATTTGAAACTGGAGGGATCAAGAGATCCTAAAATATAAATCTATGCTTTAAGGATTAGTTACTAATCCAAAAAGGGAGAAAAGGTATCTTGAAAAATATGTGTGTATCAAAAGTGTGTGTGTGCAATAGGTGAGCAGAGCGTATGCCCCCATGTTAAAGTCATTTCTATCACTTTAACAGGAGCAATGGCTTTAACAAAAACATAAACAATTCCACTTATTACATTTCCACATCGAGATGCCCCCAGATGAAGACAGATCAAGGGAAATATCACCAAAACATATAGAGAACACAGAAGGGATCTACCTACCATGGGGTCAATATGATCATAAGATAATATATATATATGATATTATTGCAAATTAATTGACATCATTCCCCAAAGAAAGTAGAACTACAATCACAAAGGAGGAAAGATCACATAAGATATACGAAGGAGAATCTTTTTAGACCATGACATGAAGACCAAAAATAATTAGTGCTACCATGTCTCGAAACCAAGTAGATTACACAAGGAAACATTTACAAACAATAGCACATTTACAACTTAACATTGAATAGTGTATAGAAGAATAGAGATACATATAGAAGAATTTGAACAACAATTTTGATTCCTTTATCACCTTGTACCAACTGAGTAACAAGGATTGTATAAAAGAATCTAACAACATTTAGCAAAAACATTACGAGAGAAGTACAGTATAATAGGCAAACACACAACAAAGCTACCACAAAGGACAAGCCGATCAAGCATGCCACCTACTCTCCCTATCCTATTATATATCATTTAGGGAAGGTGGGTAACTCGCAAGAGGGACTATATCCAACATAGTAGGAATGATAGCCAATTCCAAACAAGGATCCTCTTGAGAATCACAATGTTCGACACTAGGTGTAAGAGTTAATTGTGATGAAAGCATATTAGGTCAATCAATGTCAACGTCAATAGTCTCATATTCATCATTAACATCATCAATATCATCAAGAGTATCTTCTTCACCCAAATTAATAGAAATAGGATCTAAGATATGAATAGAATCACCATAATCATGCATCTTAACATCATTATTAGTAACAACTTCTTCTAACACATCATGCAAAGATTTATCCAAAGAAGGTAGAGATCTTTGAAGAATAGAATTATGAGCTTTAGCATGACCACGACACTTCTTACGATGTTCATTAGCATATCAATTATGTTTTGATTTATTTGAAATAGGTTGAGAACTAGGAGGAACAATCATAGGATCCTTCACACATTCTTTAGGAAGATCAACAAGAGGAATAGGATCTTTGATAGGTTCTTTAGGAAGATCGATAGAAGGAACTTGATTAATAGAACTAGAAGCCATAGTTAAAGGAGGTATAGAAGGTGTAGGCAAAAGACCACGATTAAGATCCATAGGAGGTATACTTAATTCAAGAATCTTATGATGTTTATAGGCTTTATATGAACAAAAAATATTATTAGGTCAAGGAGGACATGAATTAGGTAATGAAGGCCAAAAGAAATCAAGAGTAGCACAATCTCTAGGCCTAGAAGGTTGATATAAACTATGATTAACCCTATTCACTTCTTCATCATGAATGAACTTAAGATACTTATGGATAGGTGAAGCAACAACATGCATAGCATTTAACCAAGGCAAACCTAGCTTAACTTGAAATTGATCAGAAGTAGGAACAACAACAAAGGTAGTGTTCACAATTTTTCCAAAAAGTTCAATTGGTAAAGTAATAGAACCAAATGATGAATAAAGAAAACCATTGTAAGTTTGAATCCATACATCTAATGTATCATAAGAATCACGTTGTAAGCTTTTCATAAAAATATTTTCTTTAGTATTAAAATTAACTAAGGCTGTAGGATCAACAAGACAACCACGAGTAGGTTTCTAAGAAATCCTAGCAGAAATGTAAAGGGGACTATCAGGAGATTTAATAGTCTTAGAATCATCAAAGGTAAGAAAAAGTCTTGAGGTCTTTTATTCTTAGGTTGTTATCGAGATTTAGGTTGAGTTTTCATTTTAGGGTTAGGTTTTGGTTGAGATTGAACTTGAGGTTGAATCTGAGGTTGAGGTGGAGATACATGCTCCACTTGATTAACAACATGATTGAGATCATCCATCTTTGAATCATATACAATTTCCATAGCAGATGGTTGAGCAATGGTATTAGTATCATGCGTAGGTAAAGGATTCGTATAGATTTGAAGGTTTTGATTAGGAGGAGAAATAGATTTGTTCCCACTATCATCAAGATTATCAATAGATAAGGCATTAGAGTTAATTAAGTCTTGAACCTTATGTTGTAAAGAATAACACTTCTCAGTATCATGACCATTCTAACGATGATAATGACAAAAAGAATTTTGATCAAAAGATTTAGATGCAATCGTAGCAGGTAAAAGATGTCAAGAAGGAGGTAAAGTAATCATATTAGCAATGATCAACCTATTCATAATAGCATGTAACGATTCAAAAAGAGGAGTAAATATATGATTTAATCAAAAAGTAGTGGATGCAAAAGTGGCATTATGAGATGCAACAACAACTTGATCAGCAACTGCATTCTCTTGTTTGTTTATCTTGACATAATTATTGAATTTTTGAAATTTGTTTGGATTAGGAGCAGCATCACTCTTATCAACTAGAACAGGAGCCATTGGAGTGTTTCTCTCAAATTGACTCACTTTTAATTGACAATGATGAAGCATTGCACAAAGTTGTTGAAAAGAGGTAAATTCATTAAGCAAAATCTTATCTCTAATATCTTTTTGCAAATTTGAAATAAACATACGTTGAATATCAATATCAGGATCAAGATAAGAAATCTGAGCATGCAAATGCTTAAATCTACCAATAAAGTCAGTTAATTTTTCCTTAGCACTTTGTTTACAATGCATCAAATCAGTCAAAGACACTTGCAGGCCAATGTTTTTTTGAAATTGTTGAATAAAGGCATTAGCAAGTTGTGGAAAGGAATCAATAGAATAAGGAGGCAAGGAACAATACCATTGTAAGGCCTTGTCACAGAAGGTTCTAGCAAATAGTTTGGCTAAAATCCTATGGTCATGAGCGTAATTACTACAAAGGATTTGGAATGTTTTAACATGATGAACAAAATCTCCTTTTCTATTATAATTCTCAAGACGAGGCATATCACCTTGCTGAGGAACAGGGGTACGAATAATGTCTTGGGACAAGGGACTTCCCATGTCACATGTAGGAATACTAAACTTGTTTTGAGTTAAGGAAGCAATTTTTTGTTGTAAGGATGACATAGTTTGAGCCAAACTGATGATTGTTGAATCATTAGAGGAAATAGGAGGAATAGAAACATTAGACACACTAGGTAAATTGCAAAGAAGTTGCAAGAATAGAAGACACAATTGGAGGAACACTAGGAACTACAGTTGGAAGTGGATTGGAATGAGTAAAAGGAACATTATGGTATGAAGGTTGTGATGTAGGAAGGGACACAGGAGGAACACTCATAGGAATAGAGGTAACTATCACAGTCACCAAAGAAGGAGTATAGGTAGGAATACCAAGTAAAGGAGGTTCAACACTAGTGATAGGAGGAATCGACCCTAAATCTTGAGCTTCTTAAGCTAGAGGTTTAACATTTGAATGTACGAGGTGAGTAATACCACACAAGAAGTTAACACCTTGATCACTATCACGGAGAACTTTCTTAAGAGCCTCTATATCTTGAATAGAATCTTGATTATGGTTCTCTTGAATAAGCCAATTACCCATTTTATCAAGTTTAGTTGAAAATTTTTGGACTTGTTTAGGAGGAACTCTTAAAGCATCATCCTCATCATGAGATGAGTGAGAAGATTTTTTATCCATAGTAGGATTGTAATAATGAAGAATCTAATTATCATTTGGGATCCTAAGGAAAGGAGAGGAAGATTCAGGATCAAAGGCACCCTTGAGTCTACAACTTCTTCTAACTAGAATTTTATAAGTAGGACTAGTGGTAGTAAAGCTCATAAACCAATGTAATGCAAATGAACTAAACTAAGAACACATAAAGCATGAAATCTAATTAGCATTCAAGATCTAACGCAAAAGAAAAATCCAATACCAACAAGATAAAAGGAAATCTAACACCACAAAACACAATAGGGCATCCAATTCCACAAAAGAAAGGAGAGTAAGTATGTTGAGTTCACCAAAATGAATAATGAAGGTGAACACACAATAAGACAAAGGGGAATCTAACACCAAAAAGAAAGAGAGTAAGAACATCACGTTCACCAAAATGAATAATGTTAAAATGGAATCACCACTATTCAAATGTAATGTATGGGGGAAATATTAGATCCACTCCTAAATCCAAATTCTCAAAGGAGAGATCCAATTTGATCAACCAAAAGGTTAATGCACAATTGAATCAATCTATGGAGAACATGAAAGAGAGAGAAAACCTTATATTTCCCTATGGAGAATTATTCTTGAAATCTAAAATAATTGAAATACAAGTACTAACCTCAAAATAGGGAAAATCTGGAAAATGCCAATTTCTAATGTCTATGTATACTTTCGGGCAATTCTGCAACCTATTTCTAATTAGAAATGTCGAGATGAAGAAAACCCATAAATCTTTTATCTTTCTGATAGCAGGTAGTCTTTAACCCTCATAAAAGGTCAAAGGCTACATTTTTTATTTGAAGTTCGATTTTGACTTTGTTTGCAAATCTCAGAAGTTTTCCAAAAAGGGTATCGAAATCTGATCTCAGATCTAAAATTCCATACCTGTACCTACAAGAAAAAGGGGGTTTTGTTGTTTGTATGGAGGGTTTACCTTGGTCAAACCCCAATTTAGGAATTAACCTTGAAATTGAATTGAAATGTAGTGTGCATTATACAAGGAAAATGAAACAATTCACCTTGCTTATGTTGAAGTCCTTGTAGAGGATTCAAATCTTCAAATCCAAAAGTAGGAATGCTCCAATGGATGTAGAATGAATGTAGGATGTCTCAAATCAATGGCATTTGATCTTCAACACCAATCTTGAAATGATCTTTTCATATGAGGAGGCTTGGATGAATGTAGAAGGATGGATCTTCAAGGGGGATCCAAAGAGATTGAATCCTTCAATGGCTAACAATGGATCTCCTTGATGGATGAATGCTTGAACACTTGAATTCTTGAAGGCTTTCTTGAATACTTGAATTCACTTGCTTGCACTTGAGAGCTTGATCATGAAATTTCTTGATTGTGGATGTGAAAATGAGGGAGGAAGGCCTCCTTTTATAGTGAACTAGGGCACAAACCTCTAGAGAAGGCCAACATTGAAGAATTAAATCCCACTTAACCTTAACCCATAGAAATGGACCCATATTAAATGTAATTTAAGGGTTTACCATTCTGAAACCTGAAATGGCCAACCTAGATGTAGGAAAAAGAATCTTTCCGAAACCTGATGCCTAGAAATCATAAAAACTTGAAATTTGAATTGGGGGTCAGGGACAAGGTCGACTCTTCCCTAGGTTAGGGTTGAGGTCAACTTTGACCCTCAAGGTTGACTTTGATCTTAAGGTCAAAAACCTTAGAACCCTAGCCCAGAATTCTAGGAAATGCAGATATGAAGTGACAATCAAGTGCAGAGGAAAGAAGAATAGGGGGAAAAGTCAAATACATCCAAAGACCTAATCAAGGCACTTAAGATGACCCCAAACCACTTACTCGGAGGGCTAAATGCTCTTATCATGGAAGTGCTTCCATTTTAAGATGATACAAAATCTAAAGTGGAAAAGGAAAGTGAAAAAGATTTAAAATGCTTAAGATCTAATAGAGGAGGTGAGTTTATTTTTTATGAATTCACTAAATTTTTTAATACGCATGGAATCAAAAGATAGGTTTCTTCACTAAGAAAACCACAAAAAAATGTAATTACTAAAAGGAGGAATAGATCTATAGTTGATTGTGGTAGAACACTGATGATTGAAAAAGATGTTACAAAAATGTACTAGAGAGAACTTGTTAGCACTGTTGTATACACATTGAACTAAGTACAAATGAAGAAAGATTCAAATAAGAAACCTTGTGAGTTATGGTATATGTAGACACTAAATGTAAGTTATTTTAGAATATTTAGAAGTAGGTGTTACATACTAAAAGATGATAGAAATGGAAAATTTGATTTTAAAGTTGATGAACAAATATTTTAGGATATTATACTAAGAGAAAAGGTTATAAATGCTTGAATAACATTTCTAACAAAATGATTGAAAGTGAAAATGTGAGAGTTGATGAATTTGCTAAGAAACATGATGAAGAAATAAAAAAGGAACTAGATGACTATGATAGATATACATTCATTGAGATATCTAAAATTTAACCTGAGCAAAAGGTTGAAACTATCGAGCATTAGGATAAAGATACTGAGCATCAGCCTATAGACACTGAGAATCAAGAAATTGCTACTGAGGAAGAACTTACTCCTACACTGAGTGATGAACAAAGAAGAGAACAAGTGTTAGCAAAATTTGTGAGAAGACACCATCCAAAAAATTAGATTATTGGTGATAAGCAATTTGGCATGATGACACAAAGCAAGTTGAGAAACACTAAATGTCTAATTTGTGAATTTGAACATAAAAATGGTAGAGATGCACTTGAAACTGATGAATGGATTAAAGAAATGACTGAGGAAATTGAGAAAATACTAAAGAACAAAACATGGGCATTATTACTAAGACCAAATGATAAAAATGTAATTGGAATGAAATGGATATTCAAAAACAAGTTGAATGAAAATGGTGAAGTAACTAGAAATAAAGCAAGACTTGTATGAAAAGGGTATGCACAAGAAGAACGAATCAATTATGGTGAAAAATTTGCACCAGTGGAAAGACTTGAAGGAGTTATAATATTACTTACATATGTTGTGTACAAAGGATTTAAAGTTTACCAAATGGATGTTAAATCTATATTTCTGAATGAGATACTTAAGGAAGAGATATGCATAGAACAACTTGAAGGATTTGTTGATCAGAAGTATAAAAATATGGTATGCAAGTTACGCAAAGTGTTGTATGGATTGAAACAAGCACCAAGAGCATGGTATGAAAGACTGCATTCATATCTTATTAGTATTGGATTTGTGAGAACAAGTGACAAAAATAATTTATATTTAAAAGATGGAATTGATAACAAGATTCTTATTGCTGAAATTTTGGTTGATAATATCATATTTGGAGGAAATGATAATCTATGCAAATAGTTTGTATGAATGAGAAAGGAATTTGAAATGTCAATGTTTGGAGAGATTAAATTTTTTCTTAGTTTACAAATTATATAAAAAAGTGAAGGTATATTCATAACACAATCAATGTACATCAAAGAAGTGTTGAAGAATTTTAGAATGGAAGATTCAAAATTGGTAGGTACATCGGTGGTCATAGGATGTAAGTTAATAAAAGATGATCATTCAACTAAGGTTAATCTAACACTATACAGATCAATGATTGGTAAATTGATGTATGTTGTGCATAGTAGACTAGATATTGCACATGCAATTGAGATTGTAGCAAGATTTTTTGCTAATCCTAAGGAATCACATATGAAAGATATTAAGAGGATTCTGAGATACTTGAAGAACACTAAGAATTATAGTTTATGGTATAGGAAAGTGGGAAATTTTGAACTACAAATTTACACCGATGCCGATTGGGCTAGAAACAATGATGACTAGAAGAGTACTACGAGTGGAGCATTCTTTTTGAGAGAAAGACTAGTTACCTAGATAAACAAGAAAAATAGATGCATTTCTCAGTCTACTCTCGAAGCAAAATATACATTGTTCTAACTAATTGTTCAAGCATTGCATGGATAAAACAAATTTTGAAAGGGATGAATCAAGAGATCATTGATCCAGTGATAATATATTGTGATAACACAAGTGCTATAAACATTTCCAAGAATCAAGTGATGCATGCAAAGACAAAGCACATATCTATTAAGTATCACTACTTGAAGGAAAAAGTACAAGAAAAGCAAGTGAAACTAGAGTATGTAAAATCAAAAGAACAACATGAAGACATATTTACTAAACCTTTTCCTAAGGATACATTTCAGTACTTGAGGAATAGACTAGGGGTCCATCCCCTATTTATTGGTCACTAAGGTGATCAGGAGGTTGCATCAACCTATACTTATCATAATATCAGATGATGTTGATGCATATTGTTCATACTTTAGGTTTCCTAAGGTTGTGAAAGCTTGAACAAGAAAATACTACATATAGGTACATGAAGGTACTTGATTTGAACCAAACACCAGAGGTAATATTTTGGTTACTATAGAGCTATTGAGTCTTTTTGGTGTTGTTGTCAACCAGAGAGAATGAGTTAATGAAATATTTATCTAGTGGGAGTTTTGGGACTGTAGGATAACTAGAACTAACTGATTCACCCCCCTCTCGGTTATCTAACACGCACACACACATGTGTCTATGTGTGTGTGTGTGTCTGTGTGTGTGTGTGTGTATGCATATATGTATGTATATATATATGTATATATGTATATGTATAAATTTATATATATGTATATATGTCTATATATGTGTGTGTGTGTATAAATCTATATATATATATGTATGTATGTATATATGTATATCCGTGTGTGTGTATATATAGATATATATATATATATATACATAGATATATATTTGTATATATATATATATATATATATATATATATATATATATATATATATATATATATATATATATATATATATATATATATATATATATATATATATATATATATGTATGTATGTAAATGTACATATATAGATTAATATAAATATATTTTACTTTTATTACCTAATAGGCTTTATATTTTGGAATTCACTATCCAGAATTACCTGCTAAACTTGTCTCACATTTTTGTTACATCCCAAATTAGATTACTAAGAGTGGAGGGGTGAATCAATAATCTACCCTTTCAACTAATTTTCCAATCTCATAAAATTAAATCAACCATTCATAATAATGACTTAATAGCATCAAAGAAAACCTTCATACACATAAGCACATCCACACAATTAACACAAAGATTTATCTCATGGAAACCCATATTAGGAAAGAACCATGGTGGGAATTAGTACCCAAAAGATGTAGTCTTCTGAAGTATTCCCTATGAGGAACTTAATCCTATTATTAGTTTACAACAACACTATTAGGTGCTATTAGGTTAAGGGATTTACCTTAGTCTTGTTAGGACCTTTACCCTATTAGGAGTAGCCTTGTTAGAGGACTTCAAACACAAGTTAATGTGTCACCTTGTTAGAGGATTTACAATAGGGGCCTTCTACGATCCACCATTTAAGGGATTTTGACTCCTGTAACTATTATGAAACAACAAAAAGAATGATCTATAAAATATCATAACCTTTTCTTGATTAGATCCACTAAAGCACACAATTCATTCTCAATATAGTTAAATATCCTCAGGTTTGATCACAAGCTTCTCTTTACCATTTCACTTCACCAACACATGATCAACACATATCAATTTAAACTTCATTCAATATATATTGTTCATCAAGTTTTCTGCTACCATAAATTTCACTAAATGTCTTATTATTTAGCTTTCAATCTTCGCGCTCAAATCCAATGCATCAAATAACAAAATCTAATTAAAAAAGTAAATTTCCAATACTGTGTCAGCCTATACCTATATTTACATAGAATTTTGTGTCATGGTTTCAAACACATTTTGACCAAGCAAAAGCTTCCTATAGAGTCTTCTTGAGAAGCTAGAATTATAGAAATGTGATTCCATATCATCACCATAAATCATGAAGATACATCACCAGGTCATGACTAATTCAACCAAATTCACCATTGCATCGATCACCGATTGAATATTCATCGACTATTGGTCAAGAATAAAAATACTTCTTCCTATTAATAACTTTGACAGTGATTTTTGATCAACTATCCTTCATCCTAGTCATCCAAATAAGTTATTCTTGCAACCATAGTTGTTAAATATTGTGAGAATCCTTCACCTCTGATCACACCACATAATGTACAATGGATTTGATAAACTAATCAAATCCATTATTGCTTGTCACTGGCTATTATAGAAAATGCATTATTCAAACATCATCGGATCATAACTACCTTGTTGGTAATTATCAACTATAGAGATCAAGCATATGATATGCAAAGACATCTCCAAGTCCCCCAAAATAATAGCTACAAAAAAAAACTTACTACAATATCTTTATCATCATACCTATACTTGGAAATCATACTATAAATATTAAGTCAATACTTTACATCAATGGAAACTCAATAACTAGTCATCATGTAATTAAATATGTATCTTTACAACACCAAAACTCACTTACCACCACTATATCATTTATACCAACAATATGTCCCTTTGGAATTGATAGAAACACTCTCTACAACATCAAGCAACACTAGGAATAGAAAAATGTTCCCACTTATGTCTTTCACTAGTTCAACAATTACTCCCCCTTTCATTATGATTCTCTCATCTTCAACTCTTCATTAATCTTATTTACTTTCTTTATCTCTTTTTCACTTTCTCTCCCCTACTTACTTTGTTTTAATTAATCTCCCTTAATCTCCCCCTTTGAAAATAATTCCAAAGGTGATGAACACACTTGATATCTTATTTTTTGTACTTGACTAACCACATCTTATTTAAACATAGACTGCTAACCCTAAGGAGTAGTCCAACAAAATCAATCCAAACTAAAGATTATTCACTAAGTAAAAATGGATTGATGCAAAAACATATTTTCTAGTGCATCTTAGGTAGGAGAATGACCCCTAACTTACCTCTTAGATACTCAAAATGATGTAGCACAAACAATCTCCATTAATAATAAATTAAATCAGAAGACAAATAACATAGAAATGAAACCTACAATATTTTTCATTCATCACTGACTGCTTCTACAATTTGATGCAAAGTCTTAAGTAACCAAAAAACTAAGAAAAACAAGAAATCCGAAAATTACCTGTTTTTGGCATTTTTTTCCATAGTTGTTTTTTGCCATTTTTGGTAATTTTTGAAACAACACCTAAAAAGCTGATTTTTTTCCTAAACATGCCCTCGACTAAGTTAGGATGAATTGCCAACTAATATTCGAGATTAGAAACATAAATTTGGATTTATTACAAAATAGAACTTTCTAAAAACTAGAGAAAAAACACTAAAAGCTAATTTTAGAGCCCTAGATGAAACTTTTAGCTCCCAAAAATGTGCTAAAATGGACCCCAATCAATTGGAAAAACAAATGTCACTACCTAAGGCATGCACCCGAAAAATTTCAGTAAAAACCCAGACTTGAGTCAAAAGTTATGACCTCTGAAAGTTTTTGTATTAGTTTATGACCTACGAAAGGTCCTGCATCAAAATATTTTGAAATCTATATTTATCTCAAGATTTATTTAAGAAGGTGTTTCTTTATTTTAAAAAAATGAAATTATAAATTATAGTTAAAATAGATAGTATAATATATATTTATTATTATATTTAATATTTAATAATTGACTATATAAAATGAAATTACATATATTATAAAAACTTGTATTATAATATTTTTAATAATATAGTATCACAATAATATAATATATAAATATTATAATTTTTTTTATATTAAATATAAGAGGATAAAAAAAAATACAACATCAGTTCAGTTCAGCCCAATTTCAACGAAGAGTACAAACAAAGAGGGCTTGACCCTCACCAAAAATGAAGCTACATCAGAATGTACATACTAATGATGATCAAAAAGAAGAAGGAATACACTAGTGCAAGAGACCATCATAGGCTTCAACCCAAGCAGTCCACCCCATTGATCCCTCCATCCACACAATGTTCTTCCATTCCTGGATTTGAGAAAGCATGAAAATCTGATCCTTTTTTAACTTGATATTCTTTCTAATCTCCTAGTTGAGCTTCTTGCAAGTCCTCTCAAACATCTGAAGATTATCCAAGTTTCACCTCCACTCAAAGCCATGCTTCATCTCATAGATGAAAAAGGTGGCATGCCCATCTTGCAAGAATCTCCTGAGTTTCTCCCTCTCAATCATCATAGTAGTGTGAACCTGCAATTTTTTTTTGAAATGAGTGAGTTTTCTAAAAGACTCAGTAAGAACTCTAGGGTTGTTCTGAAATCTTTCCTCATTGATAAGTAGGAGATATTTTCCACAGCAAGTCAAATATCTGACTTGTTGTGGAAAAATATCTCCTACTTATCAATTGAAGAGCTTAAGGGGCTTTCTAATGAATGGTTCATAAGGCACAACACTTGGTGAAGGTTTTGCAAATGAGGATGCAAGTAGAGTGGGTTTAACCACGGAGGAAACTCCATAGTTAAGCGCGCTCAAGCTGGAGTAGTACTGGGATGGGTGACCTCCTAGGAAGTCCCGGTGCTTCACCTCTATGAGCATCACCTAAATCCAATGAGTGCTAAGTGTTCCATTTCATTCTTATGAGAGATGGGTTCGTGTGAACCACTACTCATAAATCATGGGTCAATGAGTTTGACTCAAAAACTACACAATTGAATCCTGATAGAAATATCACAACCTTTCCTCATTCCTACATTTTCAAATCTATTAGAGAATATTAGAAGAGAGAATATTCCAAAAAATATTAAAATCATTTTTAATACCAATAATGTTACTAGTAATAATTTCAAGAATATTCACATGTATAGGATAAGTGATACCAAACATGCCCTAGATTTCTTTAGCAAAAACATTGTAAAAAAGGATATGTCTACTAGATTTATGGAGTCTGCACAAGTTGCAAAGATCATTAGTGGAACCATTATTTCTAATAGGTAGTCTATCAAGAAGAGCCAACCATCTAAAACATTTAATTTTAGGCTCAACAAAACCTTTTCAAAGAATATCAAAGTATTTCTTCCAAAGAATGCTATCAAGGGAGGAGTACCACACAGAATTGACATGATCAATTATAGACTCATTATGCCCAATGATATTGTATATATTTTTGGCTTTGATTTTAAACAAAATGATCCCATCAGGCCATTTACATTTAAGATATCTATGAGAATCCACATGACAGGCCGTAGGCAAATACTTGGAGGCCTTAAGAATCATATTGTAGGTCTTCTTTTGAGAAGTAGGGATATTATATCTAGTTCTAAGCACATCCCATTTAATAAGCTTATCTTGATCAAAAAGGTCAGCTAATTGAGTAATGCCCAACTTAGACCATTGTCGAGTAGAGCATCCTTGGGAGAGGGCCAAGGGCTTTCCAGCTAGGTGGAGGTTCCACCAAATGGATCTTTCACCATATAGATGCTTAGCATCATGGAAGTCCTTGTTGGTGATATACATCCTGACATGTTCCCGGGCCCTCCATATGAATTTAAAAACAATAGAGCCTTGAACAACAATGGGGAAGTTTCCAAGGATCGGATCATTGAAGGGAAGGTTCTTCCAAGATTTGGCATTATTGGGAAAGCCTCTCACAATGTTATGTCAAATAAGGACCTTCCATAGATCGTTACCATCCATAGAGTGAATGATCGATTTGGTGTAGAGAGCAATTCCTTGGATTTTAAGATCTTTTAAGCCCAAACCCCCAAGGAGCTTATTAGTGTTACACCAGTCCCATTTGACAGCATGCAACTTTTTATTCTGTTTACCATCGAACCATAAAAAATGCCTAATAACTTTTTGAATTTCCAAAATTTGATAGTTACTGAACATCCAGGTAGAGGAGTAATAGATGTTGTCGGAAGACAAAATCTTTTGGAAAAATTAAACTCTGCTGGCCAAAGATAAAGACCTATTATGCCATTTATTCAATTTCATGGTAATTCTATCCTTAATCAAAATCCACATGTCTTTGAGGGAGGGCTCAATAGAAAAGGGGATGCCAAGATATCTGATAATTTTGTGGGGGCCACCCCATTGAAAGTTGTGATCTTTAAACCACTCAGGAGGCTGATCCTCCCACCCAAGGCATATAGATTTGGATTGAGATAATCGAGCCCTTGAGATAGAACAAAAAAAGTTGAGCTTGGTTTGAAGGGCTTCAAAGTTATTAGCAGTGGCTTCAAAGAAAATAGTAGTGTCATCAGCAAACTAGCAGTTGATAAGGTCATCATTGTTGGGAAGGTAGATACCTCTAATAGCAGGGGAGAAAGGGTCATCTCTAAGGATATAAAAGAGGGCTTCAGAGGCAATAACAAAGAGGGTAGGGGCTAAGGGATAGCCTTTCCTGATGGATCTACCTAGGGGGAAGGGGTCAAAGAGGGATCCATTAACATCAACTTGGGAAAGAGGGTCATTAAGCAAAACTTTAACCAAATTGCAGAAGAAGCTAGGGAAGCCAAAAGCCTCAAGCATCATGGATGTAAAACTCCATTCAACTCTATCATAGGCTTTTTAAAAGTCAAGGAGGAACATAGTAGCATTCTAATGAGAGTAATTAGCCAAGTTTGTAGCTTCCCAACTGGTGATAAAATTCTCAAGAATGTATTTGCCCTTAATAAAACCAATCTGGGAAGCACAAATAAATTTAGAGAGGATGTCCACAAGTCTGAGGACCAAAATCTTGGCCAAAATTTTGTAAGAAACATTGAGGAGCATGATACGCCTCCAATTTTTTATGAGAGCCTTGTCCCCATCTTTGGGGATAAGCTTAATGATACCACTATTGATAGTAGAGCCAAGGGAGCCATTGCTAAGGGGTTCTATGTAGATATCTTGAAGGTCCTTGCAAATCCAATCTAAATTAACTTTGTAGAATTCAACATGAAGGCCATCTGGCCCAGGAGCCTTTTCATTAGGGAGAGACTTAATGGCCTTCTCAATTTCCTCTAAAGAGATATCCTTAGATAAAAGGTCCATATCAGTTCTGGACAACTTCTTGGGGATAAGAGATTTACAGTTATTTCTAAGGGAAGTAGCCTCTTCTGAGACCTCAGAGGTTAAGAGATCCTTATAATAATCAGCAAAGGCCTTCTTGATAATATTAGGGTCTGACGTGTCTTGGTTATTGACAAGAAGCCTATCAATAGACTCTTTAGAATGCTTGTGCTTAATAAGATTAAAGAAAAATTTGGAACCACGGTCACCATATTGAAGCCAATGGGCACGAGACCTAATCTTAGAACCTTGGATCTTAACTTGTTGGTGTTTTCTAAGGGACTCCATAGCCGAGATCAAGAGGGGCACCAGATCAGGATTCGAGTGATCATTTTGGATATTAGCCTCAGCTTTATGCAGGTCAGAGGAAAGTTGTTTTTCAATAAATCTATAATCTTTAGCCTTTTTTTGGCCAATAGTTTTAAGGAGATTATGCCAAGCAGTTAGGTTCATGATCCATCTATTCGCATGAGAATGGCTGGGAAAGCTGGAGTGGTTAATAAGATGAATGATGTTGATGGAGGCTAGAATATCCTCATCTTGGAGGAGACTAGTATTGAGGATAAATGTGGAATTGGAATTTTTGATACGCACAGGGGAGTTATTAAGTCTAATGCAGGCAGAGATGGGATGGTGGTCTGAAAGAGCAATGGGGGTGACAAGGACATAATTTTCCTGATTATTAGGTAGAAAAGAAAAGAAGTTTTTATTACCATAAAACTGATCCAATCCAACATAAATTCTAGAGGAGCCTTGTTGAAAATTGCATCAAGTATACCATAAACCTGGGTTATTGTCCTTATTACCAACTAAAGGATCAAAGAGGAGTTTAAAATCTTTCATTTGGAGCCAGTGAGACTTCTCATGGTCCTTCCAAGAAAATGGGATGCCACCAGCTTTATCATCCTGGGATTCAACCATGTTAAAATCTCCTCCAAAAAGCCACAAGATGTTGGGAAGATTTACTAACCAATCCCATAATTTAGCTCTCTCTCTAGCGTCATTAGGAGCATAGATCGAGCAAATGCCAAAGTCACAGTTGTTATAGTTAATAGAGATCCACATAGCCCTTTGGCAGGGGGAGAGACCATTGCCAGTAATGAAACTACCCCACTTTGGGTTAACCAACAATGCAACTCCACCTCTTCCTCTAGGATGCACAATGTAAAATTTGAGGGCATTAGACCAAATGAAATTGAGGTTGGTGTCCAACATAAAACCAACAGCTTTAATTTATTGAAGCATTAAAAAATCCATAGAGTTAAAAGAATCAAGGAACCACTTAATGAAAAACTTTCTATCTAGGGACTCAAGACCCCGAATGTTCCAGGAGATGCAATTCATGAGGAAACATTAAGGGGGGTAGAGCCCTATTCTACCACTCTTTCAGGTGAGGTCAAAAGAAGAATAAAGCTTTCCCCATTCTTCTTGCCAGAGGAGTTCTTATTCTTTGAGCCTAAGGGTCTTCCCCAACATTTGGAGGAAGGGAAGTCATTTTTGGAATCATCATCATAATCAGAACCAGTAGAGGAATGATTATCTACCTCCATGGAAAGTTTACTAGGGGTGGGAGCGAACACAAAATCCTGTGTGTTAGAAGCATGGATAATCTTGAGGGAACAATCATCACTAAGCTCTCTAAAAACCTTGGGTGGGAAGATTCTAGTAGGCCGAGCATTTTTGGAAATATTAGAATGGTTGCTACAAGTGATATCTAAGTAAGGGGAGACAACTTGCACACCCTGAGAAGCAGGGGAATTTGAACTAGATGGGAGCTGATGATTCGCAAGCTGGGGGGTAGCCAGAGTCGAGTTGCTATTATTGGTGGCTTTTCTTCTACACTTTTTGGTCAAGGTTTGGAAGCCATCATCTTGAGATAAGTTGTTGATGTTCATGGCTGAGAAGGGGAGAAGGGCCTGAGAAGCAAGGGAGATCGGTGATTTGGTATTTGAACTAGGTAGAGGGTTGGAACTCCTTGTCACCAGTGGGTTAATAGAGGTAGCAACACTATCAGTGGGATTAGATGAAAGCCTATCATAATTCAAAGGTGGATTAGGTGAATTTGAAGAAACAGGGTTAGGAGGGGACAAATTTTTAATAGGGGCTGATTTCTTTTTGATAATGGGGTAATCTTTCCTCATAGGCCCTTCCTTACGACATAAGAAGCAGACATTCAAACCTCTGAGGATTTCAATAGGACATGTGTAATCTTCCTTTGAAATGTTAATGTAGATATTAGGTGGGATTTCTTTACCAGGGCACACAGAAATAAGCACCCTGGCATCCATATGTGGAACCAGTCTAATCGTATCATCCATATGAATGACTTTACCCAAAGGTTCGAGCAACTGTGGGAGAAATTTCCATTAAAAAGGAGAGACATTTTTAACAAGAATACATTGGGGGGTAGAGAGGGCAAGAACTTCCTCATGGACTGCCTTAGGAGACCAAGCTAAGGCACAGAAGGAGGTAGAACCAACAGAGCAATATTGTTTTTTAAGAACTTCAGCTTGAGCTTCATTATTCGCAAAGAAAATAACAAACAAACCCTTTTGAATTTGTCTACAGAAGGAAATATGCAAATCCAATTTAAGATTCCAAAAATTATGAAACTAGTCATCCAAAAACTTCCTTGGAGGGCATTTATCAATTTCAATAGCGAAAAAGAAGATAACAGTATTCCTTAATCTAGAATTTTCCTTCATAATCTCAGCAAGCATTTCAAGATTAGGAGCAATAGAAAAAGGATTCGAAGAAGCCCCAAATTTCTTACCGGAGGCGCCATTGATACCAGCAATAAACCTGGCTTTCGCATCTATTACACCTCCAGTGTTGGAAACTGCTTCTGAAAAGGATTTAGTTTTACAAGCTGGATTAGGGTTCTTAACACCTCCATTAACGTTTGAAGCTGTAGAGTTAATGGTAGGGGGTGGCAGAGGTACGGTTCCTGCTGAAGGGAAGGGGGAGGAAGAAGGATGGCCACTCATTTTTGCGGCATTAAAGAGAGGGTTAGAACAAACAACACCTGGATAATTCTTTATGCCAGAGATGCCCAACTGTCACTCATCGCCCTGAGAAAAGCTACCGCTGGTCGCCATCGACAGCGTGCACGAAGCCCTATCACAAAAAAATTGCACTTTTTGCTATTTTCGCAAGTCACTATAATATTAGCATTTGATTTAGATTTTCAAATATTATAATTTTAACATTATATGTATGTGTGTGTGTGTATATATATATATACTCTCCTATTTAAAGTTTATTTTCTAAATTATATTATATATATTATAATAATAAGTAAAATATTATAAATTTATAAATGTATTACAATAAAATAAAATTGTATATAATATAAAACTTATATAATTTCTATTATAAATCTATAAGTCGAATATTTTATTCAAAACAAAATAAATAAATAAATAATTCATAAATCATAATTCAAATATTTGTTTTTTATCAAATTATAATTTTATCTCTTATCTATTACTCTCACTTAACACAATAATAAACATAGAAAATAGGATAAATTAACCGAGACAATAGAGAGTTCCCTAAATTGTAACCGGGCATGATTAAAATAATGTAATTTCAAAGGTGAATTTCATAATAAGTGATAACATATTCGTACTCCGCATAAGTTCTCTTTTTCAAGTATGGTCTGGACAGTAAATCATAAATGCTGATTGCAATTGCTGCACACATAGTACGGCTCTGAATGGACTATGGGCGATGTGGAATGCCATGGTAGATGGGTGGACGTAGAATTTTGTCGGCTGGGTAACCAGTGCCAGATTTGGGCAAAAAAGGATTTCGAACGATTGGAACAACAATTAGTAGTGCCGTTTTCTGTCTTACAGTGTACTCTGTCCAAATACAAAACGAGAATTCTGCAAAACTTTAACATAATTGAAGGATATTTTACGTTTCTCGTGATTCATATTTTTTTCAATCAGGAACTATGGAATTGTATGCGGGTAAAACAACGATTGATCAGGATCGCTGGATTATTCAAGTGAGGGATAATTTGCAGATAGAGGAGGAGGAAGAAGAAGTGTGTGTCTCTGTGTTCAATGTGCCTAAGGACATGCTGCAAGCTAAGCCGGAAGCATACACTCCACAGTGTGTTTCCATCGGGCCATATCACCACCGGAGATCCGAGCTAAACGAAATAGAGAAGTATAAGCTCGCTGCTGCTCGGGCATTCCAGAAGAGAATTGAAGGTCGCAGGTTCGAGTTCGTAGTCGAAGAGCTTCGCGACTCCGACCGACGAATTCGAAGCTGCTATAACAAAACCCTGGACTACAGCGGTGAAGCATTGGCATGGCTTGTGGCTTTGGACGCCTCATTTCTGCTCGAGTGTTTGCGATTCCTGGCCAAGCAAGCTCGCGAAGAGCCTTCAGAAGGGAATCGGGTTTCAAAACTGTTAGACCCGCTTGGCAGAAGCGCTACCCACAATGCCATTGTGAGAGACATGATGATGCTGGAAAATCAAGTGCCGTTGTTCGTGCTCCAGAAGCTGTTGGAGACGCAGCTGGGCTCACAGGAGACGGCAGAAGAGAGGCTTAGCAACTTAGTAAGAGATGCATGTATAGAAATGTCACCTCTTTTGTTCGAGGTGCCCGAGGGTTCAATGCTGCCTGTAACAGAAAGGAGTCACTTACTTGAGGCGCTCTATTTCTCTCTTGTCATGCCTGCGTGCAAATGTGATCTCCGTGATGAGGACGAACAGCCGCTTCCGCGCAACCAAAAAAGCATGCCGCGAACAGAGGCTCCCGCTCGGAATTTATGGAACAATGTGTCGGAACTGAGGGTGGTCCAGCACCTGATGAAATTACCCTTCCGCTTCATGTGCAACCTGCCAGTGCTGCGCCCGTTTAAGGAGCTATTAAGTTTGGTTTTGTCATGTGACATGCCAGAGAAGGAAGACGGAGGAAGCTCTCCCGTGGAGATTCCCCCTACACGAGACGAGCTGGAAATTCCTTGTGTTGCTGATTTGTCTTCTGCGGGAGTGAAGTTCGTTCCCACTCACGGAGACGTCACCACACTTCGCTTCGACCAGGCGAGTGCCACTCTTCATCTGCCCAGAATGAGGCTGGATTCAAACACAGAAGTGATTATCCGAAATCTGGTCGCGTTCGAAACATCATCGACACAGATGAAGATCTTCACTCGCTACACAGATTTCATGAATGGCATCATCGACACAGATGAAGATGTTCGACTGCTGAGACGCAGCGGAATCATTTGCAATCACCTGGAGAATGATGGGGAAGTGGCAAGTCTGTTGAATGGTCTGGGAAAACGTGTGAAATTGACTAAAGTAACGTCTTTAGACAAAGTTATTGCAGACGTCAATAATTATTATGAAAGAAAATGGACCGTCTCCATCGTGAAGAAACAAATATTTAGTTCATGGCGGTGTCTGTCTCTACTGGCTGCGCTCATACTGTTGCTTCTCACATGTTTGGAGGCCTTCTGCACTGTCTACGACTGTAAGCGCTGGTTGGAGGACAGCAATGCATTTCCGGACTAATGGCAGAAGAATTATCGTATCCTCTGTGCCTTCGCGTTATAGTGTCATGGTATGCCTTGATTTTCGCATGTTATGGAGGAAAGTAAGCGTTGTTACATCTCTGCTTTGTTGACATGGACTACATATGTTTTGCCTTTTTATTATTTGGTGTGATGTCTGTTTGGTTCGTTGGTGTTATTGTTGGTTTATATGCTGTTCTGATTTCGGATCAGGCCTTTTCCTGTTTAATATCAAAAACCTTTTTACCTCAATGGATGCTTCTGCCCGTGACATATTGGGATAGCTTTATACGTGTAAACCACTATAAATAGCTTCATACATGTGCATGAATAGGAAAATATTGAGCAATGACTGTTATAACAGTGAAGTTAATATCTGCTATCTGCTATATTTTTTTCAGATTTGCAAAAAATACAGTGATTTTTTAAAAAAAATTTGTGGTTATTAACTATAAAATATACAGATCATGAAGAACAGATGCTGAAAATTTCATGAAAATCCGTTGTGCTTTCTGATTTTTGAAATTTAGTCAATAGTGCAATTTATAGGAAACTTAGCCGCATCCATCATGATATGTCATGACCAGAAGACAAACACATTTATCTTGAGAGACATGTTGATGATATAATACTTTAATTACTCATCTTCTTGTCATCTTACCCAGTTTCAAAATTAATATGCTAACTTTAGAGCAAACTAAAATGTTACTGTAAAGTACAATCTAAAGCCATACTTAAGATCTATCAAATTCTCAATCAACATTCGGAAGCCACCAAATTTAGATTAGACAACTCTAAAGCACAATTTAGAGGCATCAGCTTTAAAGTAAACTGTAGAGCCACATAACAATTTCTTAAGTATGCTTAAAATTTATTCTAGAAATAATAAATAAATAAATCAATCAATCAATCAATCAATCTAAAGGATTATTTCTATAGTTCTGAGGGAACCCAGGGACCTCTAGAGCAGGCATTTGTATATGTGATTCAGCTGGGGTTCTGAAAGCAGCAAAATCAATAGCTTTACCACCAGGGTGAAATAATATGGCAGGATCTTTAGATCTTTTGCGTGGTTTATCTCTCGCAAAATCTCTTTGTATATCTCATTTACATGTTGAAGGTGATTCTTTATTAATTGTGAATGTGTTGGAAAATAAATTAATTACACCATCAATTCGAAAAAGAACATTCTAGCAACTTTGACCACTAAAGAAAGAAGCTTCCAGATATGTGAAGAAAGCCATCAAGGTCTAGATTATTCTTCAACTCTCCAGATTTCTCTACTGATGTAAAAATCTATTATAAATTAATAGAATGGGCCCGTGATCAGTGAGCCCAATTTGGGTTTCCAATATGGTATCAGAGCCAATGGTAGAAGATTTTAGAAAGTCTGGAGAGGAAGAAGAATCTGGTGAAATTAAGTGAGGAAGTATTTTGCTGCTGATTTGAAGAAAGGCCAGAACAAGAATATTGTGCTGCCGCCTCTGCTTCTTCCACAACTTTTCTGCTCCATCCAAGACTCTGTAAATTCTCTGAATTGCTTCCCCTGTGTAGCAGTTGGTTGTGTTTCCCGATTATAACCAGACAGAGGGCTTTGAAGAGAAGGGATAAAACGAGCAGAAAACCCCAACGTGGATGGGATTGGGAAGAGATTGGAGGAGAGTGAAGAAGAAATGTCAAGTGACAAACCAGCTTTGAGATCATAATAGTCGCTTTTTACCTAGAGGAGACTGTTGAATTTGTGGAGCACGAGAAAATGAAGATCAAGGAAATTTGGTGAAGCATGAACAAAGGAATGATGCTGCTATTGGCTGGAGGAGATTTAATGAAAAACATTGAAAAGAAGATTGCTGCGTTATTGCAGTCAAAGCTGCCAGTTACAAGGTAAATTTGTTGTTGTTAAAGGTTTGTTCAACTATATGCTTGCATTTTCTGTACTAAAAATGCCTAAAGTAAAAAAGTTGCAGTGCTTGGTGAAGTTGTTGCTTGCTGGCAGGATGTTTTTTTCAATGGTCTAGATATGAAGAAAGTCTGACTGTTGTTAAAAAAAAGTGGTAAATCATAAAAAGTCTTTTTTTGGTGTTATGTGTCTACCCTATTTTTCTCTATCCCTGCCTACTTAATTTAAGAAAATTATTGGTAATATTTGGGAGGCTCTTGAAAAAAGGCCAATTCCAAATAGTGTCCAATCACAAAGTTGAAGAATATATTGTATCTCTGTTATTGTAAGGGGTACATTATCGGTTGTGCCCGACACCCTAGAAGTTTTTGGTTTAGCATATTGATGAACCATGTATCTGAAAAAAATTCTTATACAACTGGCGAGTATAGTAGCTGGGTACCCATGTATCTCGGTAGATGGATTTCTTTTTATATGGTCTCAATAATCACTTGTGAAGCAGGTACAAAAGAAAATTTTGAGTTGGTTTCCCTATAACGAGGGTTCATGGTTATCCTTAAAACCAATTTTGTTGAAGGGTTTGTGGTAAACCAAAACCACTTGTTTGGGTGAAAAACCTAAAATTATCTCGCATTGTATCAGTTGGGGAAAATCTCAAATGGTTATGGGTAATCCGGTTAAAAACCCATAGTGATAATGAAAAATTTCCAAAATGATAATGACAATGGGAAAAAATTTCCCAAAGTGATAGTGATAAGGGGAACCAGAATTTTGTGTTGTAAATGGGTACCTAAGAAGACTTAATGTTGGGACCCATCCTATTTGGATTATGGAGGGATAGTTATCAAAATTGGTATAATTAATTTATGGGGGGATGTTGGAAAATAAATTAATTACACCACCAACTCAAAAGGAACATTCTAGCAACTTTGACCACTGAAGAAAGAAGCTTCCAGATATGTGAAGAAAGCCATCAAGGTCTAGATTATTCTTCAACTCTCCAGATATCTCTACTGATGTAAAAATATATTATAAATTAATAGAATGGGCTTGTGATCAGTGAGCCCAATTTGGATTTCCAATAGAATGCTTGTAAAGAAAGAGTCTATCATAATTGGAAACTCAAATATGAACTTCAGAATGCTTGGGAACTTTTAGATAAATTTTAGTCTCTTCATATTTGACATACTTATTGGGAAGGGAACATGCTAGCAGATTGTCTCCCAAATATGGGATCATTGTTTGGGATGCAACAAGGAAGAAATATCCTTTTCAGAAGAGAAGGTTTAGTTAAAAAAAATTCCAATTTGAGAAGAGATTGTGGAGAGGGAAACTACCTTTGGGCAAATATGATGGGAAAATATTTAGCAAACAAAGAAGACAAAGTATGGGAATGATAGGACATCAAGACTTGAAAGAAAGGGATCCACAAATCTAGCAGAGGTTTTCGTAAAGTATAAGGGATTCTAGGAATGTTTTGAATTCACTAGAAGAAATGATGCATTATGTAAAACTCTATTTTGCCCTACAGATGCCAAAGATTTTATGATGCATTTAAGTGTGTCATTCCCCTAGAATTGTGCGAAGGGATTTTCAATCTTTCCCAACGACAACATTGTATTCATCTTCCAAAGAGCTTTAGTTTCAAGGTCATTTATTCGCCACATTCCATAGAAGAGGAAGGGGAAATCCAAAGCAGAGTGCCATCATTCTCACATGGAGTACCAGTCGTGTAACCATTGTCTATGCTTACCTATTAATGATTGGCAGTTGTCATTCTGTAACCAGATTAGTGACAAACATCTAGGTCAAATGTTCAAGATTCACTACTTTCAGTTCAGGAAAAGTATAAAAGGAATTATTGGTGATGAAATTTTATTTCTCCAGGTTCACAGGGTAATATTTCTATCACAAATTATCTTTGTAATTCTTTCATTTATTTCCTTTTGTCCTTTCAATTGCTTCAATTAATAGATGAGAAGTTGTCAAAGAGATTTTGAGTCAACACAACTGGGTCCTCACGACTGTCTAAGCATATGATTTGTGGTGAGGCTAGGGACAGATTGGTGGCCTTTCCCCATGCTATCTATGTTTGATATTTGTCCTTGATACATGGTGTTGCATGAGTTTCGTACTCTAGTTGGCATTGCAGGTTATTATGTTGCATGCGGTTAACTACAGGTTACTAATTGAGTTATGAGTATGTTTTGAGTTGACCATGGTTGTCAATATTTGGTAATTATATCCCCATGTTTCCTACTTAACATGGTGGACGTGAATCATTATTTGGTTTTGTTAAGTTATGATTCTTTTTTGTTTACGAGCTTTCACTTAGCTTATCATTTTTGTTCTTGCCCTAAATTGAGGGCGCCACCATGGTTTTTTCTCTGTGCTGGTTTGATGGTTCTACTTGGCATTTGGGATTATGGGTTTTCAGTATGTTATTATGTTACTTATGAGGAATCAGTCCATAGTTGTTTTGTTGTTTCTCAGAAGGTATTTGCAAACTAGTGAAAGGTTCTATGTTTGACCTGTGCGATTTTTATTTTCCATGTAATATTTGTGCTTATACTTCACAATGCTAATACATTTTGTGATGTTTATTGTGATCTGGTTGTTCGAGCATGATGCATTAAGAAATCACAGGCAGTGGATGATGCATTTAGTAGTCACAGGCAGTGGTTGAAGTTCACAGTCACTAAACACGGTATGCATTCTCAGTGGTTGAGTTCACAAGGTATGCTTCTAAAGTATAATATCTCAGTGCTTATGGTGAACAATAATGGGGGCATTGTGACTTCTCCGCTTTGTTATATCGACAAAGAGATATGTGTTGATTTGGAGTCCTGGGTTTTGATAGACATTTATAAATGTGTCTTCTCATAGCATATAGTTTTGAATCTACAGATGAGGTTTCGTGTTTTCTGTCTTTTGGGGTTTTGATAAGTATTTATGAACTTTGAGTTCATATCATTTGCTAAAAATATGATATGTGCAGTTTTCTATTATACACTAGATTCAATTATCTGGTTTCACGATTTTGGTTCAATTGGAATAGTTTGGTTTTGAAAAAGGTTCTTTCATTTGCATTTGTTAAAAAGATGTTCAATTGTTATGAAGAATAGTTATGAAATAGATTTATGTTCAACTGTTATTAAGAACAGTTATGGAACAGTTTTCATTTTGAAAGGATGCAGTCATAAAATGTATTCAACAATTAATATGAACAGTTATATGACAAACTATTTCTATTATCAGTCGAGTCTCAGTTGAAATGGTTTTTTCAGTTACAGTTGGAACAAAAAAAAATAGTTTGGAATATCAGTTCAGAACTATATTTTATTCTCTGAAAATCATATACTTCCTATGTTATAAAAGGTGGAAGATGTGGTTTTTGAAGTGTGTATGAGAATGAAGAGAAAAATATTACTCTCAGAGACAAAATTTGTATTGAGTGTTCTATTAAATGCAATTTTGTAGGTAAGGTGTATGTTGATTAAATGCATGCAATTACATATACAAACTATGTGATTCTCAAGTTATTTTGAAAAGAAAGTGAAAGGCTATAAGCCAAGGAAAGCAGTAGGAGTTGCTATTGTATAAAAAGGGTATTTTGCAATAAAAGAACAGGTTCAGTAGGAGTGGTTTTTCTCCCTATGATAAAATCATAAGGTTTTGAGGGTTTCCCACTTGGCAAAAATTCTGGGTTGTCTTGTGCATTGCTTATTTGCATTCTATTTCATTCATATCCATTTGCAAATCTATATTGTTCAATAAATTATAATCAGGTTTTTATGCTTGATTGATTGAGATTTATATAGTCTTGATTCACCCGCCCCCTCCCTCTCAGAACTATCACCACTTCCAACAATCTCTTGCTCAATGGTTGTGCCTATGTTTCTATTTATGATGCCATCAAAAACACCCTGGAGATGTAAAATTATAGGTATATGCAGCAAGTATTAGATTGCAGTTGTTGGTGAAGAGATGGCAGACAAAATTCACAGGAAGATAAATTCTATATTGGCTTTGATCACTCACGATCATGAAGATCCTGTTCCAATTTCTACCCCTATTCTTTTAGCTCACTTTCCTCTAGCTCAAGGTAATCCAATTGCTCCAGTGGTAAACATTTTGGACAAATCTAGCTCTTCTCTTCATCATTTGCAAGTTAGGTTTCCAAATCTCAATAACACCCCGTCTCCTCAACATGCTTTTGATGAACCTCAAGAATATAAGAGTGAAAATGATGTTCAAGGGGATGACATGGAGGAATGAAATTTCCATTATCTTAGTTCGTAAAAGAAAATTGTAAAAGGGATTCACAGATCATACAAAGGGATATTTTTCTATGCATAAAGGGGTAGTTCTCATAGTTAAAAAAAATTATAGTATAGGATCTATTGGTGCAAATATGCCTTTTGCTTATGTATAGCTAAGATACATAATTAGCTTCCTAGAGCCAATCTTTTAGTTTTTATTGTAAATTCTTTTATAAATATTAATATATATATATAGGCTTTGTCGTTCGTTAAAAAATAACTTATTATTAGAGTACGTATCTAGAAGTTTAATCTCCTCCAAAATATTGTCAAATAATTACTATAGTTAATCAATCACAACAAAATAATTCTAACCATTAACATACTTATTCTCATGACATATCCAACAAAATTATTCATTTCTCTATATAATCTACATTCCTCCTCACAGTTAGTACAGTCTACCATATTAACAGATATAACAACATGCTAAACTACTAAAGACCCTTAGTACTAGTGTTTGATGAAACAAAATAGATACCTCCTTCACCTCCCACTATGGAGATAATGTCTAGCATGGATTTGATTAAAGGTAATTTACAAATTTTACTAATAATAATCTCATAAAATTTGTAGCTCGTGTCCTCAAAACCAATATTGAAGAATACAAATAATGATCAACAAATTATAACAAAAATGCTACAAAATAGATAATACCTAGATTTGTAAAGCTTTTTTCTTACTCTCTCACATCTGATTCGCTAGACTTTTCCAAGTTATCCACGTCATGTAATTATGAATCTCTAGCAATAAGTAATAGACTATAGAGAGAAAAATTTAAACCAAATCACATGCTATTCAATTCTACCAACATGATCATGTCCTTAAACTAAAACAAGATTTTCACATCTAATAACATAACAAAAATCTTTGAACATCTAATAGTTCAATCCCAAGGTCATACAAAATAACAATAACCCAATAAACCTTCAAGGAATAAGCCCTTTTACGCGAATGAGTTTTTCTATTAAACTTAACTTCCATTAGCTTTCATGGTGTGTTTATATGCAAATGCATATAATTTATTTGTATTAGATATTCAATATTATGTTACATACATATATATTTTATTTGTAATTCTTATTTAGAGATTTCATATTTACTATTTTCCTTTTTGGTTGTCTTAATCTTGTATATATCTCTATCAGTATTTATCTTGTATTTCTTTTCTTGCGTGATCTTACTCCTTGATAATTATATTTTCTCATTATTAGTATGCATTACTAACAAGCCTTGAATTCTTATTTCACAAGAAACACAACCCCCACCTAGAGCCCATTTTGGATATGCCTTTAGATAATGCAAACTATGTTAATTTTTGTCATTGCCTCTAGATAATACAAACTATGTCAATTTGTACACCATTGAATTCATGATGGGTAGGATAGTTAGAAGCATTTTCATAGTTCTACATGTTCTCCACACAAAATGGTACGATTGCAAAAATACAAATCGACATAGTCAATGTGTTTTTTGTGTAGTATTTACATTGTTAGAATGTTGTAGAGGTTGATTATGAAAATCAGACTAGTAAAAACTACATGAAAATGAATCATGATATCCAAAATTTGAATTTCATATATACATATATGAAAGAACTATTTTATATAGAAAATAGCCACGTCCCATTGCCATTGTGTCCATAGTCAAACAACTGAATATAATTTTATTACTTACATTACACATTGAATAAGATATGCCATCACATTGAATTACACAAAGTTAATACAATTATATTTTATTTTGAGTCATTTAGTGTGACTACGTACGGTGTACGTAGTGAATATATCCAAACGTATCACCCGAAAGTCGAGGAATTTTTTATGTTGAAACAATACTTTGTCGTACTTCTGCGTAAAGCTCTGTACGAAAAAGAGTTTTAATTTGCAGGAAAATCGAATGGGAAGAACAAGATCAAGATCACTGGATTATTCAAGTAGTCTGTGTCTCTGTGTTCAAAGTGTGCATGGAAATGAAAGACTAGTTGAAGAAAACGACTCATATAATCTATGTATTTTTATTAGGTTACTTTCCCACTATATAATCCATGTCTTTTTATTAGGTTGGGTTGCCATGTTTTCATTTTCGCATGTCATGGAGGAAAGTCGTTGTTGTAATGTCTACGCTTTGTTGGTGTGGACTATGCTTTTCTTCTGCTTTGTTGGAATATAATACATATGCCTTGCATCATGTGAAAGAGACATTTTTACATATGGCATTTTCCTCTGCTCATCATGCTTGACCATCATGTTTAATTTGTTTGATGAATTTCAATGTACAATCATATCTAGTTTCAATGCATCAAAGGTCAATGTTTAGATTCATATAAAAATATAATAGAGTAAGAAAATTTGTTTCATAATAGATTGGTTTATTATGTGATGAAAAAATTTATGTACAGATAAGAATGATTGTTTAATAATTGATGTGGAACATCCATATTTTGATTATAGTAGTTTATTGTATGATTTAACAAATTTAATGAATTTTATGTATAGATAAGTTTTATATACATGATATGTTTTTAAATTTAGGCATGTAAAAATTATTTTTATCAAAATTCTATTTTTTATATATAACAAAAATTTAATCTATGTAAAGTTATATAATTTATATTATTTAAAAACATATTTAAAAATAAGTTCTAGTTGAAGGTTGTATCGTTTGTGAGTGTAGCAAGAATTCAAGTTATGTGAGAGTCACATATCAAAATTGAACATAGATAGCTACAAAAGTGTAAGAGCACATAAAATAAGAAATACAAGATGAATACGTATATAATATATAGATAGCATAACCAAAAGAGAAAACAACAAATCTAAAATCTAAAATGAAAATTGAAATAAACATATATGTAATAGAAGCATTGAAAATCTCATAAGAACACATTATGCACATTTGCATACACACGCCATAAAATTAATGCAAGTTGGACTTTGTAAAATAATGATAAAAACTTGATTCTTAATCTATTTTCCAAAGTGTGTTATAGATTTTCAATTATGAGTATAGATGATGGTTTTGGGCATGTTCCCTAGTGATGGTGATGGTTGATGGGTTCATTCTCATTTTCTTAAAAAGCGTACTCCTTGATGATATATTGGTTTATTGTAATTATGTGTGAATTTTGGATTCAATCGATCAATGTTAAGGGGTATTTATTATAGTTTTAGACGTGCCCATCTTACGTGTATAGTTTGAGAACTTGATCATGTTTATCGAATGCCATAGCATATGATTTTGTTTAATTGTTTTCACTTTATAGTCTATTACTTCTTCCTAGAGATTCATTTCATGTGATGTGGGGAACTTTAAAAGGTTGAGGAGATCAAAGGTGAGAGAGTGATTCAAAAACTTTACAAAAATGTATTATCTATTTTGCACAACATTTTGGTTGTCATATGTTGATCGTTATTTGTATTATTCAGAATTGGTTTTGATGACACGAGTTGTTTGGTTTTATGAAATTATTATTCTTTTTTTTTATTATTAATTTGGTCAAACACCATAGAAGACATTATCTACATAGTGGGAGGTGTAGGAGTTATATGTGTCCATAGAAATAGATCTTGTCATTCTCTAATACGTTTTTTAGTATTTTAGCATACTATTAGGTATGTTAATATAATAAATAGTTACCTTAAAGAGGAATGTCGATTATATAGGGGCATGTGTTACAAAATTGGTTGGTGTTAGTTTGGACATGATTGATTGGATAAAGTCATTATATTTATAAAAATTTGAGCATGCTTGAAATTTTGATGTAGGAGCATCCTGGGTGTAAGAGCAATCTTGCATCACCCAAAAATATTTATGTTTTTGTATTCAATAAGGGCTATCTTGTGTAGAGCTACTATTTATGGAAACTTGCTATTTTTAGTAAGTTGGTCATACGATCTTGGAATGTTCTGATTTCACATGTGGAGGTTCATCTCAGTCATATCAGCCTGCCTATAAAGTTTCACTGATAGATCAAGTCTAGCTTTGGAGATATTGAAGATTTTCGGTATTGGCAGCAGGGTACAGAAACTTTGAACTCAATTTTGAAGGCTATAGAGGTCCCAGATGAGGTCAAAAATTTGAGTGACGAGCGCTTGTAATAGTCAAGGTTGTAAAGCACTTCATGGCCTTTCCGAAATGGGGTCATAATAGTCAATCGGGCTAACTAGTGATGACTTGTGGTCTTCGGAAGTTGGGTCACCTGAAATGGCGAAAAATTTTCCTTCAAAATTTTTGTTCGAGTTTCAAAAGTTATTTTGAGCCAACTGTGATGTAATAAATTGTAAAAATAAAATAATTCTAAGTTTGGTCGGCCCTATGGGCTAAATTTTTGGAACCTTCTTGGGTGGTGGAAAATGCCTATATAACGAAGGCCCGTAGTGTTGTCTTAGGCAGTTCAGGGGAGTTCAGAGTAGTTCTGGATAGTAGATCTGGGTAATAATTCAAGGCTTTGTCCTATAGAATATTGTAAGGGAATGCCCATGTGGCTTTGCATATTGTAATTCTGAAAGTTTGTAATTCCACATTTGTGGAGATAATAAGAAGCCAATTTTCTATTCCTGCATATTGTTGTTGTTTCTCTATTTCTGTTATGTGTTTCTGGTATTAAGGGGAGTACCCTTCATCAAGTGGTATCAGAGCAGGAGTTCCTGAGTGTGTAAACAGATCACCGACTGTGAGGTAGTTTGCACTATGACCGTGGGTTAGGGTTTTTGTGTAAACAGATCGCCAATTGTAAGGCAGTTTGTACCAGAACCATGGTTAGGGTTTCAGTGATACGCATGAAAATGCCTCCACGAAGAGAGCGTGGAAAAAGAGCTGGTGTTGTGACACCTAAGGTTAGAGAGCTACAGAGACAAGTACGAGCATTGCAAGAGGAGATTCACAGAGGAATGAATCTTAATGTTAGAGATGAAAGCGAGGATGAAGCCAAGGGAGAAGGAAATTCTGATCAAGAAGGAAAAATTTTGAACTAGGAGGAAGCAAGACTTTTCTGAGCCATTTCCAAGATCGGGAAAAGACCTAGGATTGAGGTTCCTACATTTTCAGGGAATCTTAACCTAGAGGACTTGATTGACTAGATTAATGAATGTGAAGAATATTTCGAGTATGAAGATGTTGAGGATCTTGATAGGGTTAAATTTGTGAAGGCCAAACTAAAAGGTCATGCGAAGATCTAGTGGCAAGAGATTTAGTCAGAGCGAAATAGAAGAGGAAAGGAGAAAATCACGAGATGGGATCGGATGGTGGATAAATTAAAGTGATAGTTCATTCCTATTGATTATGAGCTTGACCTACTGAAGAAGATGCAAAGTTTGAAGCAAAAAGGAAGATCTATTCAGGAGTATACAGAGGAGTTATATCGAATCCTCATCAGAGCAGGCCATGCAGAAGCTAATAAGGAGAAAGTTGCACATTACCTTAATGGGTTGAGGCCGAGCATTCAGGAAGAATTGAATCTGGTTCGAATAAACAATATTGAAGAGGCATACCAGTTTTCCCTAAAAGTAGAGGAAAAGCTAAACAAGAAGTTTGAGAGCAGACAAAGCGGAAGAGGTCGTGATAGTAGATTTGGTGGACGGTCATATGGAGATCAAAATGAAGATTCAAAAAAGCAAGATGAGGCCAGTAATAGTCAGAATCGGAGAGGAAATAATTTCAATCATTTCGATGATCAGAATAATAGAGATCAGATCAGAGAAAGAGGAAGAGGACAAGGATCTGGAAGAGGAGGCTTCCATAGAACATGTTTTCACTGTGGAGAAGAAGGTCATAGGGCATTTGAATGTCCTTAGTGCCAAGGAAGGACAAATAGGAGAAATGAACGCCAGGCTAGAGTTGCATATCTAGATGAAGATGCCAGATCATCATATTCTGAAGATGCTAAAAGAGGAGAAATATTGATTAATAGAAGAGTCCTGTTGAGTGGTGAGAATGAACCTGAGCAAAGAAGGAACCTATTTCGCACCAGGTGCAAATGTGAGGGTAAGTGTTGTGATGTGATTATTGATAGTGGAAGCACTGACAATTTGGTGTCAGAAGAGATGGTGACAAAGTTGAAGCTCAAGAGACAGAAACATCCACATCCATATCGGGTTGCCTGGGTGCAAGATGACCACAAGGTCATGGTCAGTGAGCAGTGCCTAGTGAAGCTCAAGATTGGTGGGTACCATGATGAGGTATTATGTGATGTCATATCTATGGATGCATGTCATATGTTATTGGGTAGGCCATGGAAGTTTAACAAATGTGCAGTACATGATGGTCATGCGAATAACTATTCCTTGACAAAGGATGTAGTGCGACATAAGCTAAATCCATTGAAAGAGACTGAAGAAAAGGTATGCAGTAATGCAAGAATAACTTTTGTTGATAGAGGAAATTTCTTAGATGGTATGTGTCATAAGCATATGTGTTTTACCTTAATTCCAAAGGCTAGGAAAGAGGAAGTAGAAGATGTACCTGTAGAAGTTGCAAAATTATTGAATGAGTTTCAGGATATTGTATCTGATAATGTACCTGATAGATTACCACCAGTAAGAAAGATCAGTCATCAAATGGACTTGATTCCAGGGGCCAATTTGCCAAATAAGGCAGCACACAAAATGACACTAGTAGAAAGTGAAGATTTGAAGATAGATTTGAAGTTTAGTTCATCACATCATCAACAAATTGTATATGGAAGTAGTCCTAGAAATGCATCTGAGTTGAGAAAGATAGATAAAGGAGAAATAAGTAGTGTTGAAGCTAAGAATTTTGCAGAACACTTGAAGAACATCCATGAGGAAGTGAGGAAGCACATTACCAAAATGAATGTAGAGTATAAGGCTAAGGTAGATCAGAAAAGGAGGCATAAGGAATTTCAGGTTGAAGATGAGATCATAGCAACACAATGGAGCATTCCAACAACTAGTTCAAATACTAAGGAGATTGAGGATATATTGGATAGTCATGTTGGCAGAAGCACAAGGAACAAGGCATATGAAAAATATCTGGTCAAGTGGAAAGGATGACCTATTGAAGATTCATCATGGCTGACAAGGGAGGAGGTTAACCGTCTTGATTTTCCTCTTCACACCTGATTCGTGATAGGGTCAATTCTAAAATTACCCTAGGTGTCTGATGCAGGAGCATCTTGGGTGTAAGAGCAATCTTGCATCACCCAAAAATATTTATGTTTTCGTATTCAATAAGGGCTATCTTGTGTAGAGCTACTATTTATGGAAACTTTCTATTTTTAGTAAGTTGGTCATACAATCTCAAAATGTTCTGATTTCACATGTGGAGGTTCATCTCAGTCGTATCAACCTGCCTATAAAGTTTCATTGACAGATCAAGTCTAGCTTTGGAGATATTGAAGATTTTTGGTATTAGTAGTAGGGTACAGAAACTTTGAACTTAGTTTTGAAGGCTATAGAGGTCCCAGATGAGGTCAAGAATTTGAGTGATGGGCACTTGTGATAGTCAGGGCTGTAAAGCACTTCATGGCCTTTCTGGAATGGGGTCATAATAGTCAATCAGGCCAACTAGCGATGACTTGTGGTCTTCAGAAGTTGGGTCAGCTGAAATGGTAGAAAATAATTTTCCTTCAAAATTTATGTTCGGGTTTCAAAAGTTATTTTGAGCCGACTTTGATGTAATAAATTGTAAAAGTAAAATAATTCTAAGTTTGGTTGGCCCTATGGGCTAAATTTCTGGAACCTTCTCGGGCGGTGGAAAATGCCTATTTAATGAAGGTCCGCAGTGTTGTCTTAGGCAGTTCAAGGGAGTTCAGAGTAGTTCTGGGTAGTAGATCTAGGTAATAATTTGAGGCTTTGTCCTATAGAATATTGTAAGGGAATGCCCATGTGGCTTTGCATATTGTAATTCTGAAAGTTTGTAATTCCACATTTGTGGAGATAATAAGAAGCCAATTTTTTGTTCGTGCATATTATTGTTGTTTCTCTATTTTTGTTATGTGTTTGTGGTATTAAGGGGAGCACCCTTCATCAAATTTTTATGTGGATCTAGTGTTTTGTTCAAAGTTGATGATTCCTAATTATACCCTAGAGTTGTGATATCTAAAGTTGGTGGATTCTAATGTGGATTTGGAGTTCATGGATCCTAATTATGACTTTAGAAAGTACACTAGAGTTCAATTTTTCATGTGCTCCAAAGTGACTTAGTATAGTCCCTAGAGATAAATATAGGCAATTATTGTGGATGAATCTATGAAATACATGCACATAGTGGAGTTGAGGTGAGGTGACATGATTATATCCTTGGTAGGTGTTTCATACATTTATTTGAATTTTTTTTCTCTTATTGCAAGATACATGTCATGTGGAAGAATGTTGGGATTAGGTTATCATACACTTTTAAGTCAATATATTTTTAAAATATTTGTCTGTTTATATTCATTGATTATTTTATAAAATGAGGAATCCCACTTATGAAATATCTAATATTCTATATGCATGTCTTTTGTATGAAAAGTGTACAAGAATATTGCAAATAATCTAATGGACTTACGGTATTTCAATATTCAGGAGTTTCTTATTACATATGAATTTTATGATGCATGCAAGATCATGATTGTAGTGAGTTACAAAGTGGAAGAGGAATCTAGACTCACTCATGAAACATGTTATGACGCATCATAAAGAAATTTTGTCAAAGTAAATAACTAACAAATGATGATTTAAATTTGTTAGTGGGATAAGAGTTATTAGTAAACAAGCTTACATTTCCCTAATTCCTTTTTTGTCCTATTGAGATTACTCTTAATTTCACCTAGAAATATATCTCACCTTTTTTTGAACTCAGCATGTCTCCCTATATTTATCAACATAGTCCTAACATGTTTCTCATTTGGAGGGGTAATCATAGTTTCACTACGACCTTCTCATTTCATCCTTACCTTTATATGCAATACTCTTATTTGTATATTTGACATGGTTTATGCATATTTTAATTTTTTTCATAATGCAGTTACTGTTTCTATATTTTATATTACCTTAAAAGTAAATATTAGTTACTCCAACATTTCATTAGACCCTCCTTTCAAGTTCCCTCCATAATTACTTTGCATTTGTAAGGATAGTGGTAGTCTACTTTCATACAATGCATCCTAGAGTGAAATTGACCCCACCATTGCATTTAAAAGGCTTCACAAATTATTTTTCACATATAACACTTCATATTTTGAAAATAAATATGTTTTTTTGCATTGGGGGCCTTGATTAAAGGTTGTAGAAAATATCATATGGACTATATGAATCCATATAATTATACTAATGTACAATCATTATACCATCACACATCCATGATTTCATGTTATCATTCCTTATCTTTTGTTTGGCAAGTGATTTTATCTACCGAATTGAAGATATGTTTAGAGAATATTTATGTCATCTACTAGTTAAGTAATTTTGCAAATTTTTAAAGGATTTTGGGTATGAACCTTGTATGGGGATTGAATTGAAAGGTATGCCTATGCAAACCTAGGGTAAAAAATGGGATTGGGTCTTTGAAAGAAAAGAAAAAAAAAGAAAAATGCCCCTATAAAAGAGCATGCATATAAATTCTTAATGAGAATATTTGGTTAATATGCTAATATAAAGTTTCTATCTAATTTTTGATCCTTAAAGGAGCATATTGAATATCCATTGTGTTATCTTTGTACCCATTGTATTTTATTAAGTTCCAAGGGGATGCTTTCTTTACACATGCACGATTTTTCTTTTGTGCACCATTTTTAGTTTCTTGTACACCATATTGGATCTAATAGGTTACAAATACATTCTCTTGAACATTTACATTTCATAATTTATTCAATCATATTGTGCCCCTCCCTTGTTAAAACTAAAGGGGATAGTATCACATTATTAATATACTTGTTCTTCTGTAGTTTCAATGAGCAATGAAGTAGTCTTCTGCATTTTTACTTAATCAATATTTGTGATTTTGGTACTTATGTAGGGTATCATGTATATTTTGAATTGTGTGTAATAGGTAACTTGTGTCATGTTTCTATGCTTGTTGATAAGATTATTGAGCACAACAATGGTCCTTTATTTATTTTTTCTTTTATTAGTTACTTGTAATGTTAACAACTAATAGCTTTTAGATATATTCTAAGAAAATATACAATAGCTATTTTCACAAGTTACATCAAGAAAACAACCAATCATATTGGAACACATAAGATAAATGGTAGGTAAGGAATTCTAACTTTTAAGATAATTCAACAAAGACACAATTCATGTGCCTAACCTGTGATGCCCATAAACCCAAACAAAACATTTAAACTCTTAACTTATATAGAAATATGTAATGAAATTTAGGTACATAAAATGAAAATGTTAAAATCTATTGTCCTCTATTTGATAGAATCAAATATAAGGGATTTCATAAAAGATGTGGGAAAAAAATCACAAGTAATAAAAAGGAAGGCCAACATTATAGGAGCTGGCTATGCAGTCGATAATTTCCCCCGCCCACTACCATGCATAGCCCAAATCTATGACATACCACATAAAAATACATATTGCATCCTCTCACAATTGAAATAAAATCATACTATCACATAGAGTCACCATCGCATGCCTTGCCCAACTTATCAGTTGTTTGTCAGTTGTTCCCATGACATGACATGCAATTAATATACATGTAATATTATAAATTAGGTTTAAAGTGCATATGTAAACAAGTATTTATTCAATAATTGTATGATAAGAGATAAACTAATATGTGAAAAAATTAAATCATAAATATGGGCATACATAATTTGTGCAATTTGTGTTTTACAATTTTGTAATTAGTTTTTCTTTCAATTCAAGAAAATTCTGAATTCATTATTTTGAAAACTAATGATGTATTGGTGTAATTCAATTTTTTAAAGTTTGGGTATGTGAATTTTTTTAGGTTTGTTTAAAAAATTCAAATTTAACTTTTTTTTACTATACATTTTTCTTTTTCCAAATGTTTATAATTGAAATTTTTTTCTTTCGATATTCTTGAAAGTAATAAAATTTTAATAAGCCTTCAATATTTTTCAAATATTTCATTTGCATTCTCAGTCACAAATTAGAGACCATTTCTCCTCTCCTCAACAATTTTAAAAAAATTTGTAACTCAATTTTCTTGTCTTTCAATTGAATAAAAAACTAGATTTATTGTTCTCACACTATATGTCACTTAATTAATTTAATTATTTAGCCTTTTTATAATTAATTTTAATAATTTAGACTTTTTTAAATTAATTTTATAATGATGGAAGATCAAATCTCAACTTTTAATAATGATGGGAATTGTATATCTATGGCTTTTACCCTTATTTCCAACTCTAAATATAATCTACAATAACATAAATAATTTGTTAATATTAAAACATTCATTTATGTTCCTACAATATTTAGAAAACAACTATCAACATTTCTTATAATTTTCTAACTAAATATATTTATTGTTTATCTAAATCCTTTATTTGTTTTGAATTATTTAAATCAACTAATTCAAATTCCAACTAGCAACTAAAAATAATTTGTATACAATAGAAGGAATGAACGTTCAAATAAAACTAATTTAATTGGTTATTTAGAACATTCACAAAATGAGAAGATTTATGTGCTAAGATACACACCAACATCCATGAATATCCAAAAAATTAGGTCCATTATAGAATCTTCACTAAAAATAATTCTAAGAGTATTTTTTGCTTCCCTATGTATATTTGTATGACTTCATTTTCCTAAAATTGCTGACCTTGATCAATTTGGAGTTATATCAACTTGGAGTTGTATCAATTTGGAGTTATATCAATTTAGAGTTATATGAACTTCATTTAAATGTAAATAAGTTTCAAGACCTATTATGTCTCAACATATTTTTTTCCTCCCTTTTCCAATGCATACTTCTTAATCTTAGAACTGTTTTAATGAACTTTTCTTATTTCTAAAGATTAGATGTACACTATTTTTTAATTATTCTTTTGATGACCATTACAAATTTCTATGTTTAATAGTCAAAGTTCCAATAATGTGAGGATGGTCAAAACCTCCTCAAAGTTATATGAGTTATGTTTATTACTTTCTATTTTTTAACTATTATAAAATTATAATTTATGATATTTATCCTCTCTCTTTTTTAAAATAATTTACATATTATAGTTTTATAAGAAAAGATTTGCATATAAATAGTTAGATTAAACAATATAAAAGTAAGAGATAAATTCAACAATTCTTACACAAGAAATTAAATAATAAATATTAATTTTGATTTATAAATATTTATTATTTTTTAATATAAATGAGATATTAACTTATTATTCATTCTTTGACAACTAAATTAATACATAAATTCAAAAAATTGTCATTTAACTTTTCTTATTATTATCTTCTCTTTCTTTTATATTTCAAATGAAATATCATAATATTTACTAGTAAAAAACAATAATGAAACTATTATAATAGTTTAATAATAATTTATAATATCATCCTTCACACAATATCATCCTTCTGCATAGTCTGTTGCATGGCATGCCATCCATATTCTCACGCATGTCTACTCATTGTCAGTATTGTACACAAGCACGTTATAATTATGTTAAATCATTACATCATGTTAAATCATGTGTTAGGAGGAATATGCACTATTCAGAAAACACTTATTTTATTTATTTTTTTCAGACTACTCTTATATGTTTTTTCACTAGACTTTTTAACAATTGTTTGCAAGGAAAGATAAAAGGACATATGAAATGATTATATTATTTATTAAATGATTATATTAATTAGATGAATTTTTAAATAAGAAAATATATACTAAGATTTTATTTTATAATATTTGATTTATGAATGATATAGAGTAATAATGGTAGAAGGTTAAAGTGAATAAGATAGAGAGTTGGAGATTATGAGATATAAATAAAGAGGGTGCGGGAGAGATAATATAGAACCTTAAGCCCTAACTCTATCCATAAAACTTACCATGATGTAAATTCTAATCATAATGACAAATATTAAATGACAAACCTTAGCGGTAATCCTAACCATAATAATGACATAAACCTAAAAATTATTCTACCCATAATAAAAACCCTAATTTTAACCATAATACTAACTAAAATCTTAAATCTAACCTCAATCCTAAACCCTATTCACAACCCTAAAACAAACATTAAGATTTTTTTAAATATAATAATGACAAAAGTTTTTATGAAAATTAGTATATCTAATTAGCTTTATATAAACAAAGATAAAGTACTAATATTAAATAAAAAATAGATCGATAATTTTTTTATTGTGATATGTTTAAATTATCTGACTTGTTGTGGAAAATATCTTACTTTTAATTTGTTATATTTTTTTTAAAATAATTTTTTTAATTGTATAGGGAGCAATTTTATTTTTACTATTTTAATGAATACTTACATGCTTTCATTTTTTATATTCTAATATTTTAATGTATTTTCTAGATCAACTAACTTGAATTATATAACTCTTTCTACATGTGAACTATCATTAAAACAATAAAAAAATATCTCTTTTTTATAATAAAATTTAAAAATTTAAAATTATTTAAAAATGTAATATAGAAAACATAATTCACTAAAATAAAAAATTAAAAATAAATTTGTTCTAAATCAATTTTTATTTTTAAGATTATTAAATTAATAAAGGGTATGTGAAAGATCATGATATACCAAACTATGGTCTTAAGTGGCAATGAAAAATTAGAAAATCAGGGTTAGTCAACTGGACGTGAAAAGTTAAACATCTTATCAACCTTATGTGAAAGAGTTGTAAGAATAGAATCTATAGAAAATTGAATGTAGTTTCTAAACTCCTAGCCCTTGTCTTAAAAAAATTATCTAATTGATCAAAATTTTAGATTTCAATGCAGTAGTACAAAAATTTCAAGGAAAAGATAAAAAGTACATGTATGTCTAACCACCTTAATCACAATCAAATGATGATACTGTAGACACCTAAAAATTCTTTAGAAAATAAATTATTTTTATTTTCTAAAAATCCTTGATGACATCATCATTTATTAATTAATTAATTATTTTATTTATTTATTTATTTTTATGTCATTAAATCCCTTTATCTTAATTAAAAATATTTAATTAAGAAATCCCTCCCAAAAATGTTTAAATCTTATTTAAACATTATCTCCTTATTTATTAATTATTTAATTAATAAATTGACCAAAAATCCTAAAATAAATAATTTATTTATTTTTTGCCCAAAACTTGGCCAATTTCCTTAAGACCACTAACCTCTTCCAGAATCTTCTAATCTTTCTTTAATTTTGATTAAAGGCTAATCCCATCATTTCCTAACCCTAATCCCAACTCAAAATATTTAATTAAGATTAAATATTTAATCCTCATATTTATTAAATTCATTTTAATAAATATTCTCAAACTTAAAACCATGGGAATAAATAAATCTTTATCTATTTCCTAAAATCCATGTTTATCCTAAGGAAATTCTAGACTCTTCTAGAAAGTCCTAATCCTAATCCTAATCCCCTCCCTATTCCTGTCACATTCCCTAACCAAGGTTAGCCAACTCCTAAGCTTAACCCAAAGTCAACAAACTTCTAGAGACTTCTCTTACATGCATTAAATGCATTTAAAGCCTCCTTATCCCTCTTACATGCATTTATGGTGCATTTAAGAAGCCCCTCACCCCTTTCTTACACCCTTTGACCTTAGGCACATTTCCCAAATTGTGCACATTCCTCCCATCTTTCAACCCAATGCCCTTGTGACACTTGTCACAAGGAGGTGGCCTTGAACTAGCACAATCCATGTGCTCCCTTTTGATTGAATCTTGGCCTCTCTTAAGGATTTTGATCCTGGCCACTCATTCTTCCTTCCCAATCCTATAAATACCCCCCTTCCAAGAGCAATTTATTAGCTTAACTTTTATTCTCATGCATTTTTATCATGCCCATTTAGCTCTAGACTTAGCATAATCATCTTAATTTAACTTACTTTCAAGCATTTTAGCTCATCCTAATTTAGTAATAATGGATTAACTTAGTTTATTTCATTGTTTTGCATAAGCATAGCATCATCACATCTCTATTTGGCTTAAAATCAATCTTAGCATAAATCTCATGTAGCTTAATATTCATATCAGCATCATTTTGATCCTTGAAGCCTTACGGGCAAATCAGGTGTTCTATACCTGTTTTGTGCCATTTTGGGGTTTTCATGGATTTCAATCTGTCCTAAATGTATTAGAGTATGCTCCAAGTGCTTAGAGAGCACACCCACATCCCCTTAAGCAAGAGCAAATCAAACAGTGCTTGGGTGCACCTGTTTTTAGCTCAATCTGAGGTGGCTTAGCTTAGAGTTTTATTTGTTTTGCATTGATTTCATGCTTAGACTAACATCTAATCTTTGTTTGGCTTGAAGTCTTTCAAAGTAGGTACCCTCGAAAGCCTAGTCCACAGATACATTTTCTCAAGATTCTAGATATAAGTAGTAGACTCATACCCTAATGTGACGCATATTTTTATGTATTTTTTTGTCAAATAAATAATTAATTATGAATTTTCTACTACAACTTTTTCACAATAAATAAACTCTCATGTCTGACCACCTTAACTAATTCTAAACTTTACAAAATTCAAAACTTTTTTTCCTTATAGTAGTTGAAGCATAGAATGCGACATGCATGTTTCAAATTTCAAAAAGTTTAAATGACCTTTGAAAGTTATAGTTGTTTTTTTAATCAATATGTCAATTATGACTTTAAAAATAACTCAATTGAAAAATAAGTAATAATTACTTACTGAACTCAAAATTTGATAGTAATTGTATTGATGGAAAGCTGATAATGTCTTTAAGAAACCCTTTTCATTTCATCAATTTCAGGTGAAAAAATAGTCATCAGCTACATGGTCAAAGTCTTGATATCAAAAACAGTCTCCTAAACAAGCCTAAAGGGTTGACCATCCACATTTGATATTGTCCAAGCAAATACCAAGCCTAATCGAGTATCTGATAAAATCAGATATCCAAAAATTTTAGATATTGGATATCTAAAACTTCCCACCTAATTTGAAATTTCAATTGCACTAGTTTTCTCAATTTCAAGTTTCATATTAAATTGTATTTTTTTTATGTTAATATTAATTATGTTGTGTATTTTTTTCAATTTTAAAATATATATTACAAATTATTATTTTTAATATTAATATTGAATAATAAAAGCATAGCATTAATATTATAATATAAATTTTTATATTAGCATTTATTGTATTATTATTATTTATTTATTTATTGTATAATAGTATAATATTAACTTATTAAATATTTATATTATATGTTCAATATTATACCTAAGGAGAGAGAGAGAGAGAGAGAGAGAGAGAGAGAGAGGGGAACTTTGGACTATTAGTACTTCTGATCATGAAGCAATATTGAATACACTCAAGCAAAGATGACCCTTCAGGCACACTTCAGTAGTTAAGTTCAACTCGAGTTGCAATGTTTTCCATGTTTATTATGATTACGTTTAATAAATTAATTGTATTTTTTTTCATTATTTGTTTAAGCTAATAAACTTGGTTTTGTATGTGGATTGTAAATGTAGTTGGATACATATATGATAGATATAGAAGATCGAGGTTTGCATTTGATTAGCCCATCTTTTATGACAGTAAACTTCACTATGCATTGTCTAGTCATGTTCTTTGGTTCGTTTAGTTACTTATACATGTTCATAATATTTTTCTCAACCTATATAAACTTCTTATATTCTCTATTAACTTTTCTTCTACCTTCTGAATGCATGGATTAGAATGTAGATGTCATCGAGTACCATGTGTTAAACTTATACACTTTAGGAGTGGAAAAAACACTTATTTTTTATATATAGTTGTGTAATTTGCATATTTAGATGCCAAATTTTGTATATAAAAATTTTGATGCAAAATTTGAAATATAAAAGAGCCCATGGGGTTGATTTCCAAATATTAAGAGCCCACATTTGTATCTTCTTAATGCCATGTAAAGTGCAAAAAATGTGTTTCCTTACTATGAATGTTGTATACTTATATAATTTGTATCATCTTAATTTTGTATCCTTACATTTGTATTGTCTTAATTCCATGTACATTTGTATCATCAAATGATGTAATAGTTGGAGTCATTGAGTCAAAATTTGTCAAATGTGTCCAAAGTAAAATGGTGATTCCCTAAGGTGAAGGGATAGTGTTCAAGGATTGCATCCTGGCACCGAATGGACTATTCCATTAGCTTCGATTGGGCAGGTAAATGCTAGTGACAACCCCATTATGACCACTAAGTCACTAGAACATTATGGACCATGCCGGACCAAAGTGTCCCCAAGGTGCACTAAGCACGATTGGGCATAGATCTTTCAAGGCTCATATCTCAAACCCCCTAAGAGGTATCAGCAATACGTGAGGTACTACAAGACCATGTTTCTAATGCCTATAATAACCTCTCTCCATTCTAGGAGATCTGAAGTTGTTTGAATTTGGCACATCGATCTCACTTGATGTCAAAACTTGCAATGAGGGTCAGTTGAAAGTTGCACCACTGAGTTTCTTCCAAATTGTTCATCTTGAAACCAAATGGACTATGACATTAGCTCTAGCTGGGAGGGTAAACACTAGTGACAACCCTGTTTTGACAATTGATTCACTAGAACATTCTAGACTATGTCGAACCAAAGTGTCCCCATGGTGCACTAAGCACGATTGGGAAGTGATCTTTTGAGGCTCGTATCTCAAACCTCGTGAGAGGTATTGGTGATCCATGAGATGCTACAAGGCCTTATTTCTAAGGCCTACAATAACCTATCTCTATTCAGGGAGATTCAAATTTGTTTGAATTTGGCATGCCAATCTCGCTTGATGCCAAAACTTGCAGTGAGGGTCAGTTAAAAGTTACACCACTGGATTTCTTCCAAACTGTTCAACCTAGAACCAAATGGATTATTCCATTAGCTCTGATCAGGTAGGTAAATGCTATTGAAAACTCTATTTTGACCACTGAGTCACTAGAACATTCTGGACCATGTCAGACCAAAGTGTCTCCAAGGTGCACTAAGCATGATTGGGTAGCAATCTTTCGAGGCTCATCTCTCAAACCTCATGAGAGGCATCGATAATTTGTAAGATGACACATGACTACATTTTTGAGGCTTACAATAACCTCTCTCCATTCTAGGAGACTCAATTTTTTTTGAATTTGGCACGCTAGTCTCGCTTGATGCCAAAGCTTGGAGTGAGGGTCAATTAAAAGTTGCACCATTATGTTTCTTCCAAACAATACATCCCGGCACTAAGTGGACTATGCCATTAGCTCCAATTAGGTGGGTAAACACTAGTGACAACCTTGTTTTGACCACTAAGTCACTAGAACATTTCGAACCATGCCAAACCAAAGTGTCCCCAAGGTGCACTAAGCATGTTTGGGAATCGATCTTTTGAGGCTTGTATCTCAGATCTCGTGAGAGGTATCAATGATCCATGAGATGCTATGGGACCTCATTTCTAAGGCCTATAATAACCTCTGTCCATTTTGGGAGATTTAATTTTTTTTAATTTGGCACGCCAGTCTCGCTTGATGCCAAAGCTTGCATTGAGTGTCAGTTGAAAGTTGCACCACTAGATTTCTTCCAAAATGTTCATCCTAGCACTAAATGGACTATACCATTAGCTTTAGTTGGGTAGGTAAATGCTAGTGACAACCCCCATTTTGACCACTAAGTCACTAGAATGTTTTGGACCATGCCAGACCAAAGTGTCCCCAAGGTGCACTAAGCACAATTGGGCAGCGATCTTTCGAGGCTTGTATATCAGACCCCATGAGAGGTATCAGTGATCTGTGAGATTCTACAGGACCCCATTTATGATGCCTACAATAACCTCTCTTCATTCTAGGAGATTCAAATTTGTTTGAATTTGGCAATCCAGTCTCACTTGATGCCAAAACTTGTAGTGAGGCTCAGTTGAAAGTTACACCACTGGGTTTCTTCCAAACCATTTGTCTCAGCACCAAATGGACTATGCCATTATCTCCAATTGGGTGGGTAAACGCTATTGAAAACTCCATTTTCAGCATTGAGTTACTAGAACGTTCTAGACCATGCTGGACCAAAGTGTCCCCAAGGTGTACTAAGCATGATTGGGCAGTGATTTTTTGAGGCTTGTATCTCGCATCCCATGAGAGGTATTATTAATCCATGAGATGCTAGAGGACCACATTTTTTAGACCTACAATAACCTCTCTCCATTCTAGGAGATTCAATTTTTTTTTGAATTTTCCATGCTAGTCTCGCTTGATGCCAAAACTTGTTGTAAGGGTCAGTTGAAAGTTGCACCACTAGGTTTCTTCCAAATCGTTCATCTTGGCACCTAATGGATTGTGCCATTAGCTCTAGTTGGACAACCTCATTTGGAAAATGAATTCAGTAGAACATTCACGAGCATGCTAGACCAAATTGTTCTGAAGGTCCACTAAGCACCATTGCATATGTTGGCGTGTCAAGAGACAAAGTAAGCTTTTAAATGGATCCAAAAGGATCCTGCACTAATTCTTGGGGAGGATTTAATGAATCTAAAAGGTTATCTAGATCAACCATTAGTTTATTGATTTGTTTGGAGAATTATGGAGAAAAAGGGCCTATTTATGACTGGTGAAGGTTGCAAGCCTAGAAGGTCTATTGGAGTGGATTGGTGGAAGATGAGTTGACCAAAACTGGTAGATTAGTGGAACATAGTAGATGGACCATATTAAGATGTTATATGGTGTTACAATCAAGGTGGAAGACCTATTTCAATTTTTTACAAGATGGAGGCTCTAGGTGCACTAAGAGGCCTAAAATGGAGTTGGTGCCAAAAGAAGTTGGGATGAGAGGTTAGAGGAAGTGAACTTGTTCAAAATGTCAGATGTGTTGGTTCTTTAAAGTCAGAGCACTCTATTTGACCCTTGATTTGAGACTAACTCCTTGAGTAGATTCCAAGATGCTTATAGAATCCTCAAGTTTAGTTGAGTTCCATGAGGGGATAGTAGAGGGCTCTGCATCAAATTTTCTTGGTTGAGAGCATCAGATACACATGAATATAATATAGCACATAAATTTTGAATTCACTTAAATGATGAATTACACATGTGAACACATGTAGCACATAAAGCATACACATAAATTTTCTTAAGTCATGAAGCATACATGTACCACATAGATTATAAAGCATACCACATGAATTCACTTAGGTCACACACATAGCCCATACACATGAATTTAGGTTATGAAGAATGTACTTGAATATACATGAATATACTTTAAGGCATAAAATGTACACATGACTACATACACACAAGCATATTTACATCTTAACAATGAATAAATGAATTAACAAATTGGATCGAATATCAATTTTCATATACATCAAAATGAACAATAATTTTGTACATATTTACATGTCTACATATCTAGATACAATGTGGCATACGCCATCTCAAAATATGTCATATGAAATCTCAAAATAAGAAGTTCAACTATAAATGTTTCTAGGACATCCTATTCTACTGATGGATCATCAAAATGCAACCTCTTCGAAGTACTCTTTGGCTCTGATGTATCCTCCATTCAAACACAAAAGTGAAACCCCAAGTTAGATTAAAATTCAGAATCATAGTCAACAATAATAAATAAAATCTAAACTAAAATTGAACTCTCATATACCTCACCTCTTTGTCTCCTCCCATGGACAGGAGACCTAATATATGTCTTTGGTAGTGCAAGAACAATGCCACCAATGTCGACTCTGACCTTTATATGTTTGTGAACATGAGATTGATCTATGAGTTATACTATTTAATGTTAAATAATTGGTAGAAAATATATGTTTACAAAATAATTGAATTACCATTAAAACTTAACTATGTTGAACTTTCTTCAGGAAATGTTGGCTGAGTCATCAACGATACAAACCCTTGGCATTATACCTCCCTCAAACTAGGAGTGGCCTACAAAAGTCAAACAGATACTTCATACTATCATAACTTGATCATATAATATATACTTGATAGTAAAATACACACAAATAACTTTAGAAATGTATGTACCGTGGGGGCTATCACTGCGAATGGATATGCCTATGACTCTATTGTGATGATAGGGTCTCACAACATCATCATATGCCACTCTCTGTCAAAATAAAAATGTAAATTAAAAATGAGTACGCACCACTGACAAGTATACATGTATGCATAAACAAACTAAATTACTTAATTACATTTCCCTTGTCAATGCCTAACACCTACACCCCCTCACATTGCCCCCCGATGGCAACTAGTGACACCTACATCAGTATGTAATAAGATGATCATAAAAATTAGAAAACAATGTACATATACTATTATAATAATTTAAAATGAAACTAATGAGTACATTAAGACATATGTACCGTGGAAGTGTCAAGACCAAATAATATGGCCGAAAGTGTGGACCCCTCCACCTATTCCATCTCCTCCTCTATCATCAACTAAACATAAATGTAACACATAAAAAAACATAAGTGGGAAATTATTATAAAAAAATTCTACTAAAAATATGAACAATAAATTTTAAATACAATGTAAAAAGTGAACTATTTACCCTTACCATAATAGTAGGAGTCCATGGCTCTATATGCCCTTGATGCACATCTTCAGGAGGTGCTTCAATGTCTGTAGTGTGTTGTTCAGAATTGTCCACCTCAAAGACATACTTATATCATCACTATCATTCAGGGGACCTAAACACATATTATTGCATATAATGCAAGTGTGGGGCACAAAAACATGTGAGCTTGTGGAGGATGTGGAAGGGCTAGAAGCATGAGGATGAGGAGGCAACAATGTCATGCTCTGTGTAACTAGCAGATCACTCAAGGTTTGAATGGATCAAATATTCTGTGAGCCAGACTCAATAATAATGTCAGGATGTTGCATTGTTGGAGGTGGTGAAATCTTAGGGGGGGGACATATGTGCAGGATTTCACCCATTGTGCACATGGCCTATCCTGAGGAGCGCATAAACCTACACCCTAGTTCAGTCTCATACTCTAATAATTGACCTTGTGACTGAGAAAAAATTCAGCATACAATTTTTTTATAAAATAAAATGGGACATCCAAATTGCTGTGAGGTGGTCTATCAAAAACCATCCACCAACGGTCCCAAAATTTGTCGTGTATTGCACTATTTGTGCACTATTTAATTGAAAACTTGATTTTTTTAGGTCCACTTTTAGACCATTTTTAGGATCCTAACAAATATTAAATATGTCATATTTTGTTATGTTTAGGTTCATGACTTGATCATAGTCAAGCCCATCGTCAAACTAGGCGTGCATGGAAATGCACCAAATAAGTGCAGCACTACGTTTCTCTGTAAGTTTCTCCATGTTTTCAATAATTGAGTTCAATGTCGTAAACATGGGGCACAATGTGGGGATATTGGCATAGGTGGTTTGAAATCCTCTAAGTTGATTTAGATTGTCTCCTATTAGATCCTCTAAATGGTGAGGGTTTGAGAATGGTACGTCTTCTAGAAGTGGGGGATTGTTGGGAGGTGGTTATGGATTGTTTGTAGGATCATTAGGAGGGTTTTCTAATTAATTTTGGTCCATGTATAATTACAATTAGAACACAAATTGATAATTACAATCAATTTTAAAAAACAATAAAAAAAACTCATTTAAACCCTAATTTTTATATAAAAAAGTACAAATTTCTATAAAAAACAATAAAATCACTAAAAACATAAAAATTAAACCTACCTATGATCTTGAGTGAATCAGATATCCAAAAGCCCCAAGCCACGTTCAATGTTTTCAGAATGAAAATGTTGAATGCGGTCGGGCCATATAAATTAAAATTACTGGCAAAAATCATATATCTGACTAGGCCTTTGCTTTGGCTTTTGCCTTGGCCATGTGTACTAACACCCAGGCCTACTAAAAAGTCAACAAATCCATTTGTATGCTTTTGGATGAGTGAAAATAGGTTTTTTTCGCATCACTACTTTTTGGCATACCATGATCCTGCACATACCCCAAACAAGCATAAAAAAATTTATTACTATTTTATTACCATTTTTTAAATAAACAAAAAAATCATTTTGGTCAAATATATTTCCACTATAAAACAATTTAAATATACCCACTCAAACCAACAATTCGTATTTTATTTATCACATTTGTATGAGTACATTAGTTGTAGGTCATTCTTTCTTTGTTGTCGACAATACAATTTTAATTTGGAGATGCAATATGGATGGGTATGTGTATGTGGTTTGTCATAGACATGTAGGGGATTTTGTCAGCTAGGTAGCTGGTGCCCAAAATTATATGGTTGTTAGTGTTCATACAGATGATAAATAACCCATCGTAATAGAGAGAAAAGACTTGCCTTGGATTCCAAGCTCCCCATGCCATCTAATGAGACACGTTAGTGTTTTATATTCTCTGTTGCTAAGAATGCCATGAAGCGACATGATATTAATTTTTTGAGCTCACAAAAAATGAATTTCACGAGAGCGAGAAAGTAGGAACTTCCAGTGTACTTTTGAACCTTAGTAATCATTGATCAAGTCGAGCTATCCATGTTTCTTTCTGTATTTGTGGGAATTAATTGGTATTTCAAATACTGAAAAAATTTTGTGTTATTCATAGTAGAAAAGACCTCTCATGAGGTCTTGTCTACTACTAATAACACACATGATTGTCAGTAATGGAAACAATCATATAGGGGTGAAATCAAGAAGTGCACTTAGATAGGAATGGAGGAGGGTAGGATAGCCATAAGATTCTTTATGGTTGGATGTTCATGTCATACCATCATGCCAGTCTGTATTTTTCTATTTATTTGTTCCAATTTTGGAGCTTTCTATTAGTACTATTTGTCGTTCCTAATGTGTTTGCCAAATTCAAATCAAAGCAGACTATCCAATATGGCATAGGCTAAGCTCCCTACAAAATGCACCAAAGATTTAAAAAATGTCAAACTTTTTTTAAAAAATTTTAAATTCATGAAAACACACTGATTTTTTTACAATTTTTTTAATAGTTTTTTACTACAAAATATGTAGATCATGTAGAACAAATATTGAAAATTTCACAAAAATTAGTTGTGTTTTCTGGTTTTTGCAATTTGGTCAATTGTGCATTTTGTAGGGACCTTAGCTTTGTCCATATGATATTGTGTATATTTGGACAAATTTTTGTATTGTCCAAATTAATGTTGCATTAAACATTTCACTTATCTTTATTCATGGTGGGATAAACCATCTTTCATGATCAGAGAAACCCCATTTTGCACTCTATTTATTATTGGCCGCTGAAACTGATTTTTGTGGCAATCCCAAGTCTATAAAGACAAATGTGCAACTACAATGTTGGTGAGTGAAATCATTATCTATAATTTTTGTGGCAATCTGGAGTCTGGAAAATCACATATGCAACTACAATCATGAAGCTTTATTAAGAGAGAAAACTGGTCCATCAATTTTTTGTGAGCAAAAGTTTTACCAACACAAAAGAGGTTAGTAGAATATTTTTGCTTCTGAAGAGTAATGGGAATGCATTTCATCTGCTAAGTATTCTTAGAAATGTAAAAGTATGTGTTAATAAAAAAAGAAATCTTAACATTGCAGTATTTTGAGTCAGTAAACATTTTGTACTCTTTTCTTTGGTAATTTGTTTGTAAATACTATATAAAATATAAATTGTGTTGCTTGAGTTATATCTAGGAATACTTACTTCATCTTGTTAACAAAATCAATAAGGAGTTCATGTCTATTTATTTGGACTACATGTTTAAATTGATAGTAACACAAAATAAAACAACCGAAACAATGAATAGATGCACGAAAAATTTCAAGCAATATTTTTTTTTCTTAGATAAATTCTTCAATCACCATCCTAAACCGTAAAACTCACAAACTTCATTGTGTTTGATAATTCTTATTCTAACAAAAAAGTTATTAACGCAAGAAGTCTAGAAAGGTTAGGGTTAAGAATCATATCATTTGAAATAGATTTAATGATATCAAAATAATTAAATTGTTACATTTAGTTGCAATCTTCTCACCTCAAAAATTGGTGTAGGAGCATCAGGGCCAAGGACAAAAGGCCTAGAGAAACTAGGGTCACTGAATAGATCCTAGGGGGGAGAAAAGGATTAACATGACCTTGAAGGGTCATTTGATTGTAATAAGACCACAATGGTCATTTAATAATGTTTTGTTTATGTTTTAAATGTTTTGATCGATCACTTTGTAAAAGGATTAATGATGTAAGCCTTAATGGAATTTTGAGAGTTATAATGTACCTAGGGGTCACATGGGGATCCTAGATGTTGATAAGGGTTTAATGAACTATAAAGGTCCATTTAATGTAATATAGCCAATAAAGCCATTAAAAATTATGTAATGCACTTAAAGTGCCCAAATATGTAATTTGCCCAAAAATGGCAAAATAAGCCTAAAAGGCTCATGGAATGAGAGGGTTTTAGAGTGGTTTAAAGAGTTTAAGAGATTAGGATAGAATATTATAACCTTTTGAAATGTTAACAAATTCCTAAGAATGCAAGTAGTCAAAGTTTACAACTATGTTGTCAACTAGACAAAAATAAAAATAAACTAAATGCTGATAGTCATAACTAACTATAATCGATTAAGGGGAGTTGCAAATTGGTTGGGAAATGGTTTTTTTGAGTGTAGGCATGAGTTTGATGAGGGTGGAGTGTAGGGTATTTTCTATTTGTTTTGTGTTTCAAAGGAAAGGCACGTAACAAATTTTGAGTCAATGAAATTAAATTCTCTACAAACTGTCAACTTGTTGCTGTGAGGGTATAGTTAGCCTTTTGTGTTTGAAAAATCTTCATTCAGATGAAAAAAATGATTGGAAATGGATTGATATAGTGGTGGTTTGAGTTATTAATCATTTCCATGAAAATTTATATTTTTTTTGTGAAGTTTTGAATAAGGAAATCAGTTAGATTATTGACTGTTCCTGAATTGATTTTAGTGCAATCAGCAATTTCTTTTGAAGATTCTATGATTCCCTAGGCTCTCCTACTTTTTGTGGTGATTGTTTCTTGTGGGAGAGACCTAATCAATTTATTATATGTTCCATTAGATTTTTGTATGTATGTATGGAAAGAGGTTGAGAAATGGATCAGTCATTGAAGAGAAATGTTGATTGGGGATGCAAAGTGCTTGGACCAGTCAAGCTCTGGAGATTCCACTCACATGAGGCCCACATTTTATGGCATAGAATATCATGTTAGGACCATGTAATTGTGTTATATCCATTGATAATATCTGGAAGTTATTGGAGTGGTCATTTTGATAAAGCCATGTTTATAATTGAACATGGACCTCTAATCCAACCATAGACACAACATAGTCATTGCTCACAAATCGAATTACGAAAATGAGTATGAATTACCCAATTTGCAAATTCATAGCGAATCAACCTATTGCCTCCTAATTAGTTGGAATGTTAAATTACTCTCAGATTGGAGAGCCAACAACTAAAATACCAAGCTAATACAGAGGATTTTCAAAGCTTGAAAGATGAACAAGAAGGAAATTAATCTAATATGAATGTACAATTTAATATAAGAATGAAGATGCAATCTTTAAGCTAGGAATTGAAATGTAGATTTTATTCTAAAAGCTTGAAAGAAATATGCAAATTAAGCTAAGAACAATAAGCAAATTATGCTAGTAATGAAGATGCAATTACACTAAAGATGAGAAATAAGCTAATTATGCAATGAAAACTTGAAAATATGAAGCTTGAGACTAAAATCGACTATAGTTTAGTTACTCTCCAATTTGCCTTTTTTTCGAATGGAGGAGGTTCATACTATAGACAAACCCAGGGAAAGAATCAAGAGGTTCTTGAAATGAAATAGTTGACTCTTCATTCCCCTTTGAGACAAATATTCAAGAATTACTTAATTAAAAGAATGTATCATTTCCACATATGGGTGACCTTTTGAGTAATTTGAATTATTAATTCAAATAAAGGTGTCCATTCAAATAATCAATTAATTATTAATTCCTTTATGGGTATTAGCTAAAGGGGGTGGATTTTAATTTCATTTAAAGCACTTAGGACTTTAGAATTAAATTAATTTATCATAGGGATTATTTAGCTAATAAATTTGAAGACTTAGGAATTAATTATAATGTTAGATTAATACAAATTTGGGTCTTTTGTAATTGACATCTAGTCAAATGAAATTAGGTAGGAGAGAGAAAATTACCTAGCAAAGTAGGACCTCAATGATGTAGAAATTTGACGAATGCACCAAAATTGATTGAAATTGTAAGGTGTCAATTTTGGGGTATTACATTTGCCCCTCTTTGAATCGATGTATGAACAACACGTTGATTCAAAGAGTAGTTTGATGTGACAGATGAGCAAAGATTTCAAAAGTCTAGGTTAGGTTTCCAAGACACCGATCAGAAAGAAGCATGATTCTCTGAAGTCTAAGTTAGATTGTGAAGACAACGGTCTAAAAGAGAACTGGAATTAGGGTTAGATTGCCCCAATACTGATTGATTGAAGGATTGTTGATGTAGATTTAAGACTAATCTCCATAATCAGGGTTAGGTTGCCCCAATATGAAGGTTACCCCTCTGAGACCTGGCTTAGATTGCCCAGATAATGGTCCAAAAGAGATTTCAAGAGCCATCTCTTGAACGAAGCTTGACTATCAGGAATTAGGGTTAGATTGCCCTAATACCCAAAAAGATTTCAAGAACCATCTCTAGAATGAAGCTTGATCCTTGAGCATCCGAGTTAGATTTCTTAGATACCTAAAAGATAGATGACAAGATAATAAGATGTGAGACACCAAGATGCCCCTAGCGATGAGAACTAGTGATTTAGATAAGAATTATTCAAGAATTGATTCGACAAGATTCAATGATGCAATCATCCTACCCCCTCGGGAGTGAAATCAAAAGAAGACATGTCAGAAAGATGATTGACAACAAGAGGTTGCAAAGAAAGATAAGATCACAGATCTAGAGAAATTCAGAGTAGATTAAGGAAGCATCGAGAAGATGCAGAATCAATTTGGAGCGAGTAGGAGGTCATGTTGACCAAGTTTGACCATGGTTGACCATAGTTGACCAAATTTGACTAGAGAAGACTTTGATGAAAAGAGAAAAGATCTTGAGAACATGATGAAGAGAGGATAATCTGGCAGGAAAATGATGCCAAAAGACTGACTGCACAAGTGTCCGATCCCAAAGGATTCTAAAACATGATTTTGAGCCACCTAGAGATGTCAAATTTTGATTTTGATCCCAAAAATAGATTTAGAATGGTCGATTTAGCCAAGGGTGCAATTTTTGCACAAACGAAGCATTTTTTAAAATTAGGTCAAAAGCTATATAAGGCCTGGAGGGGTCATTTTCAATTCATTATTCACTTTGTCTTCTTGTGATTTGAGAGCTCTAAGCAAGATGGAGGAAGTTCCTATGCACACACACTATTTCAAGCACTCCCGATGACATGCCCGGCCGCCGGAGTATGACCCACTTGTAAGTAGTCGATAATCTTCCTTGCATTTCAATTTTTATTGCTTTCTAGGTCGATTTAGGCTAGATTCCACAACTTTTAGGGCATGTTCTTCCAATCTTGCAAAAGGAAATAGTTTCCTCGCACCGGCCTAGGTCACCTATCGTGTGAGAAAATGGTTTCCTCGTACAGCCTAGGGCTTCCTCACCCAGAGCCTGCCTGAAGTCTCACGCGAAGTGCTAGCCCCTGTCGTGCAAAATTTCTCTTTATCATGTAGGAAGAGATCCTATCTCGCGTGAGGTAACAGTTTCCTCACGTGGGAAACTGTTGTAGCTTTTAGAATCTTCATCCAATTTTGCATAAAATCAGCTGATTAAAACATTCTCGAGTCCTATTAGGATAGATGTGTAGCCTCATTTGTTGTTATTACTTTGAGAAACCATCATGTTGAGATACTGATCCAATATCGTCACTTGTTTTGTAGGTTGACCTTCCCGATGTTGCCTTCCGATCACATCACCCTGCTATCACTACACTAGTTTAGAGAGTGACAAATACCGAGAGTTCACACATTGATGGTCTAGGAATAAGTTACTTGTGTGATATACTTGACATTTAGGTAAATCATGGTCTACTGGGTGCACTTGTAGACCGTTTCCATTTGAAGACAAACACCTTTCATTTTCCGATGGGGGAGATGATAGTCACTCCCGAAGATATCTACCAAATACTAAGGATCCCCTTCCATGGTGCTCGAGTAGAGTATGATGTTCAGCCATGGGAAGGTACACTAGCATTAAGGGCCATATTTCACGATGACTTAGTGATGGGTTGGGCCATCCCCTAGGAGGACTTGATTCACTGATATGAAGCTGGTCATGAATTAGCGGTCATCCTGGCTTGCTTCCTGAGTTTTTATTTGGTTCCTAACTAAGGGTAAGACGGTCTTGAGTGCGGATGGGGATCTATGCTGCAAAGGATGCTGGCCAAACTAGCAGTCAAATTTAGATGAGGTGAGTGCATGCTTGCATAGATGTACCATGAGCTTCACGAGATCGCATATCAAGATGCGAGGACCATGGTGGTTGGAGTCTTTGTTCTGCAAATCTGGGCCTGGGAGCATCTCTCTATTTGCAAGCCAATTTTCTATGACACATGACAATAGTTGGATCCATATATATATAGGGATGTAAGTTCGATGACTCAGCCATTGCTAGGTAAGATAGAGTAGTGGTAC